>CXYZ01009109.1:1241443-1312707 GCA_900006705.1 Sonneratia caseolaris | reverse complement strand
GGAGTACGAGGCATATACTTGGACGTGGCCGTGCAAGGTCGTGTAAGGGTTTTGTGTGTTCTTGTAATTCGTGTTTGTGAATACAAGTGAGATTTCCCTTACCTTGCATTGTTCGATCGTAATCCTTGATTGCTAAACCTCGCCAAGCTATTTCGCTGTGCGTGTGTGTGCTTCGGGTTGGCTGAGAGTGAACGGGTCACTGCTCAGCACCATCGCAGGAACGGAAAAATTCGGGTGAGTTCCGACCCCTGTGACACCCACCACCCTTTTGTTTTCTCTTCCCCCTGTCACGCCTCTAGATGAAGCTCCTGTAGCTACATCGGTGAACCTATGGCTTGTTACAGGGTTGAAGAGACCGGAGACATTGGTGACTCCAAATTTAGCCGGGGCGGACCGAACGTAGACTCTGGGGGCCGTCAACCCCGTCTTCCACCTGCTCGGGGACGTATCAAGCGGCAGATCTTCTCCTCTCTGTTCCGCACGGTACGTAAGGGTGTTGCTGTTTCCGGTAAGGTTGTTGGCCTTGCTCTCCGGTGGGCGGCCGGTGGTGCGCCACCCAGAGCTGATCGAGCAGCAAACCCTAGACCAGCCGATGTTGCCCCTCAACACGAGTAGCACTACTGTCCCCCACCGGGCTGACGGCCAAGACCGACCTTTGTTGTTCCGGACCTCTATCCATGCATCGTCTTCCTGGCAATCGACTTATCGCTTACCTAGTTATCACATATGTATCTCGATTTCTTATGCAGAAGATAGATATCAGCAACCACTTGCCTTCTTTATCATTATTATAAATATTATTATTATTATTTTCTTCATTTTCCTTATCATCTTCGATGTATTGAGTGAGTATGCAGTTATAAGTATTGTCATGTCGGCGAGTCCACGATAGAAATGATTGGCATGCAACAGGTTTTGGCATTTCTCATGAAGATAGCATCTTTTCTATGGGTTTCTTCGCCATATGCTCGTCGGCTCTGGACAAAGACCAAATATTCATCGAGTCTCAGGCGCCAACTCTATCGTGATACGTGTGTAAAGGCCAATCAAAGAATTTTCAAACACAAAAAGGCTGCATTTTTTTTTTGAACGGAGGATAAACGGTAACGTTAAAAGCAAAGTGGAAAGCTAAAACAGACGTTTCATCTCTCTTCCCTCATTTTGCTCATCCCCTCTCCTCTCCATCCATGGCTGCTCACGCCCTTCTCTCTCTCCGCCCTTCTTGTCTTCCCTCCCTTCATGGCTTCTCTCCTCCTTCGATCCTCAGCTAACGCTCATCCCTCTCTCTCCGCCCCTCATCGAACCTTGATCTCCTGTTTCCTCTCGACTTTCAATGTCGGTTGAAACCAGCTTGCTGTCCTCTCTATTTGAGCATCATTGTTCTTCATCGTGGTCCTTGAATCGAATCTCCTCGCCTTTTCGGCAGCAAAAAACTCAGCTATGGCATGAGATGGGAAGTGAAGGAAGAGAAGGGCGGAGAATTCCTTTCGTATTCCTTGTATATATATTATTTCTATACCAGCTGTATATCATTTCAGACTTTAGGGCAAGTCCTTATAAGCTCGATATCTCGGAAGATTCCAAAACTTATATTAATTGTATTATCATTGGAATCTGAGCTGACCTCTTTCTGGCAAATTAAAGAAACAATGTAAGCGCATCGTTTGAACCATCCGGAAAATTTCCGACCATTGACGATCTTTTGCGCACACAAAATCAATCAGACTCCCTTCTCATCGTATTATATAATTTCTTATAGATATATGTTTCTGCCTTTTTGTTTTTTTTTTTCCCTATTGAATGATCTAAAAGATATGCATGCATGACACAGTTTTTTTAATTAAATACGCATACTTGGGATTATTTATTATTTTCCACACTGACCTAAAGATATCTCAGAAATTATATATATGAGACAGAAGAACAGCTCATGCATGCTTGAAACTTCATTTAATGCAACGGGTCAAAAAATATTTTCCTTTTACTGCATATTATGTATTTTCCGACCATTGATTTCACTGCTGCTTTCGAGATTATTCGGTCCAATTAGTTCGATTTATTACTAGCAATTTTGCCCGACGTGTCACATTCTTCGCTCCAACCTGTATCGGACCACGTGCGCGCACCCGCGCCCGGCGGATATTCAAAAGAATTAATGGAGTGAGCGCCTACGATTATTTTCTTGAATAGCCACTTCCCCTATGATATAATATTGCTGATCACCTAACCAATTTGGAATTAAGCTAGTGATTCCCTTACAAACCATTAAATGAGTGATCCAATAATCGAATCCCATGTTGAAAGGACTGATAGGAATTTTCTTAGGGATTTCAGCTTGATCGCAGATTAGTCTCGAGGTGCGTTTCGGTTAAACTGAGAATATTACGTGGTTTAAACCAAAAAAAAATAGTGCTGATCACCCCAACAGAGATATGCATTTAAGGGGCCCTAAATAAAGTATAAAACCTTCGTGGAATATCTAAGGAGACGTTACACGGGTCTTTCCAGAAACGTGGAAGCTCATCAACTTGGAGGACCGACCCTTCGTCAAGTGCAATATAATTAAAAAAAGCCACATGACAGTGAGTCCGGCCAAATCTAATTTGTGACTGGCTCAAATTGGAATATCGTTCCTCAATTAGGGGAAGTTTCACTTTATTCTTGCTGGATATACATAAATCTTTTGAAATGTAAGAAACAAAATAGAAAATCATGGAATTGACAAAGATAGGTACAATGCTTGACGACAACACCACTCGATGGAAGGAGGACAGAGATACCCAAGATTTCGAATAGGGAATATAATATGCATAAGGCATTTGCGGACCCTCTTGACATACGTGCTACACGCGCAAATGTGTTACCTTGCTACTCGGGTCGACAGAGAAACAATAAACAAAAAAAAAAAAAGATATGGTGATTTCATGGCTGCCTGGGGCTGTAACAGGTTTATCAGGGCCCGGGAACTCAATGGGTTTATAACCCAAAACACGGAGAGATTACCTTCCGTGCGAGATTCTTTGCCACCCTCACTAGAGATGAGAAGATCCGGCGCTTGATCTGGCCACGGACCGGAGGTAATGGTCGACGAGGATGATTCTCGCCTTGGGAGACCCTGCTCGCTCCAATCGGACGTGACCGGGGGCGATGGCAGATGGCACCACCAACACTGGATGCCATATCTCAGTCAAAGCGCAGCTCTTCCCTGTGTCTTTCTGTTTGAGAGAGAGTGAGGCATTGAAGGTGCTCCATTTCCGTATATATGGTATATTATATGCCGATTGCAGGTTCGCGGAAGTTGCATCCAGAGTCTGAATGAAACCAGCGATATGGTCTTGTACGTGTAGGACAAAACCTGTTACTCGAAAAGTCAGCATGATATGGGCACATGGAACTCATCACACATTCGGTATCAATTGGTTAATATTGCTAAAGAATTGATCCAATTGACTAATGTTCGCATCCAAACCCAAATGCGTAGTTGCTATCTCCAATGCAAAATAAATTAGAGATGTGATTACAGCCCTGGTGTCAATTGGTAACGAATGTGATGAGATCCATGTGCCCAAAAATGTTACTAGAAGAAAAAGGGGGGAAAAAATATAGGACTATTAAGGGTTGTATAGATAGGAAATGATGAATATCAAACCTATTCGTCACAGGTCAAGGATGATGTTGCAGCTCATATCATTTTTCGACGGATATATCAGACTTTGTTCGAGTAGCATATTATATTGTTTTATATGTGCACACAAGCACCGGGGGGAAAAACCCTAAGTGTATAATGAAATCGAGTTGATGTGATTAATGATACCCGTTTCAAGCCTGTAATTTGCACGGGCCTTCGAGCCCATGCCCACCCAGGTGGCCCTGTCCGAGGAATAAACGCGACCATCTCTCTCGATCGGTCACTTCAAAGCCGGTTGTATCCTATTATGGACTTGGCCCCTACTGATCAAGAATGATCAAGAGAGCCCGGTTCCTGGCCCTCGAGTATAATATGGAAAAATGAATCCCATATTTGATTCGTAAACATGTCTGAACGTCCAACAACGATACAAAGAGCGCGAGACTTGCTGTACTCCTACCAGAAGAGAGATGGCCAGGAGGAGAAGCGTCGTCTTAAACAGTATCTCAGCCCAGCACGAGAGCACAAATCCTGATCCGTCCCGAGTTCATCTAAAGCACGGCTAGCTACTGCCCCGTCACAAGCTGTCAAAAACAGACCTCGCTTGTTTGACTCTTATTCGACCCTTCCAGCGACATCGCTCAGTCTTGACCCTCCGTTCCTCATACGTACAGCACAGCAAGTAATCTATTGCACAACTTCATTTGCTGCCAATCGACTTGTTGGGCCCTATGTATGTGTATGTTTATGTTTAGTCCATTCGGGGTGACGATGGTCACATCTCATATCTTCAGATAATATATATATTGATCAACACCAGCAATATTAATTATTATAGTCGAGTTGAAACTTCCCAAGTTGTTGCCTGGTAATATTATAAAAGCGTTTTCATGGTCCGATAACCTATCCTGCCTCAGTCTTCGGGGATTATGGTGTTTGGAGGAGAACTTTGGACTGCTTTTCCTTTGCGTGAGGTGCTTCACCTCCTTTTTTCTTTTTCTTTTTTTTTTTTACTTTTTAGTGCACCGAGTGTTTTTTTGGAAGTCCGAGGGTCACTAAATTAATAATCCAACTTCACATTTGATCGGTCTATTAATCATGAATTGAATACTACAACTCGAGATATTACGTTACAGAAAAAAAAATAGTTATATTGAACAATCTCACTTATTTCAATGATTTGGCAAGTGCAATCAGGTATTCTATTTAGTCTCTTGAACAAAATCGAGGATGTATTCAAGCGCGTAATAACCAACTAATCTACCAAATGGTGTATTGTACAGTTTGGGACCTGCCAATTAAAAAAACCCAGATACCGATCCTCAAAAATTTCCAACCTTGTATCTTGTATACAGCTTATTATCAGCTTACCGGCGAACTGGGAATCTCAAGGATGTTATATGGGTATATTAACCTTAAGGCAAAGGTGGACAAATGAAAAAAAAAATGTAAAGCTATTATTACAGTTGATATAAAAAATTGATAGCTTGAGCTGTTCACACGAAAGATTTCGTGCGAAACACATTAAGATCATGTTGTTGGGCACTTGTTGGGGGGTACCAACCCTTTTTGTCATCGTAACATTTTGATACCAAAAAAAAAACTATTTTCTATAACTAAATTAGGAAGGCAATAACGTAGGGTTCATATGCACAGATGTGAAACCGTACACACGTGCGGAGCGCCCTTCACGTCGCGTGACTTAAAAACATAATTTTGAACCACACATCTTTTTTAAATACATTCAACTTACATAATTTTTTTTTTATGTATGGTACAAAGGGACGGCCCACTAAAAAAAAAGAAAAATATAGAGAGAGAAACCTACGTCGTGATCAGAAGACGGTCTTTTCATGCGAAAGTATTACGTGTGTCCATTAAATTTATTTAAGAAAGACCGAAATTTTATAAAAGAATAAAAAATATGAATATGAGAGGACGTGGTAGGATTTATTTAACGAAAAATAATTAAGATTAAATGGAATCCGTATAGTATTATTTTACAATTTTTTTTATTTTTGAATTTAATCACAAATGTTTTCTTCTTGGACCTCACTGGACGACGCACGGTAGTCACGCACTCACACTCAATCTACCTATTCAAGGAGACGCCTGCCTACCTTGTGGAACGAGAGACGAGTATAATTAAGCGAGTGAGACCGGGTCTGCCCCACTCTTAGATTTTTTTTCCTTTTTTTTTTTATCAAAAACGATAAATCCATTATGAACTTATAAAAAATCGAACTCGTTTTCACTTAAAAACTTAACATTTATCTTATGAGACAATAATTTTTTTATTTAACCGATGTGAGATCGTATATCTCAACACCCATCCTCTCGTGATAATGTGATTCACTTTGCCGCGTGCCATTGAATACTCACTCTTAACAATTGTTTACGAGCATGATATTTTTCTTCCGATCTAAGATGAAGGGGACAATTTACTACGAGTTGAGCAATTTTCTTCCGTACTCGAGTTTAATATTAACTGACCACGGATCGGACTTCCGAATGACGTGTAAGTTCGTTGATTCTAATATTATGTTAATTTTATTGTGAATTTATAAAAATAAATAAATTTATTTTCTCCTAAAAATTTAAATTAATAAATAAGAATATACATATTATATATATATATATATAATATTTCTCTTATTTATTTGATATAAAAGAATATTCATTACTCACCTATTTTACTTTGGGTTTGAGACATGACTATTCGTCCCGTTTTGCTGACTTTTCGCGCAAAACCTTGTCCTACACGCACGAAAAATACTGTCAAAGAAAAGCAAACTGCACTATATGATCAATTGACTTGATTATCTATGTATTTTTTCATATTTCTCGGGTTACACCTAAAACTTTAATAATTATCAATTAAATTAAGTTAAAGTAGACGCATTTTACTGAAAAATAAAATACGGCTAATGGTAAATATATGCATATATATTCTAAATATTTTAACTGTTGCTCAGTAGAAGAGGAATGGCTTTGGTCGCTATGTGCTCGTCAGCTCTCGACAAATGCTAAATTCTCCAAGTATTTCTTTTTATTTATATTAGATTCTGAATTTATAAATGGATATATATATATATAGAGAGAGAGAGAGAGAGAGAGAGAGACACCCTGCGCAACCCAACCCCCTGACCTGCATCCGCCCTCGTGAAATTATCCACATTATGATTCAATGAAGGAATGCGAATAGAAGATCAAACATGAATGATTAATTTGCGCAACTTCCGCGAACCTGCAAAGGGCATACAATATAGTCTATATAATGGAAAGGTAGCACCTTCAAAGCCTCACTCTCTCTCAACCACAGAGAGAGAGAGAGAGAGAGAGAGAGAGAGAGAGAGAGAGAGAGAGAGAGTTGCACTGTGACTGAGCTATGGCATCATGGGTTGGTGATGCCAACTGCCATCGCCCCCGGTCACGTCTGATTGGAGCGAACAGGGTCTCCCAAGAAGATAATAATCATCCTCGTCCGTTACATCCGGTCCGTGGGCAGATCAAGAGCCGGATCTTCTCACCTCTAGTGAGGGCGGCAAAGAATCTCACACGGAAGGTGATCTCTCCGTGTTTTGGGTCAACTCATTGAGTTTCCGGGCCCTGATAAACCTGTTACAGCCCCATGTAGCTATGAAATCGCCACACCTATCTTTCTTTCTTTCTTTTTTTTCTTATCTGTCGACTTGAGTAGCACATTTGCGTATGTTGTACGTAGGTCAAGAGAGTCCTGCAAATGCCTTACGCATATTATATTCCCTTTTCGAAATCTTGAGTATCTCTGTCCTTCCGTCGAGTGATGTTGTTGTCAAACATTATACTTATCTTTGTCAATTCTGTGATTTTCTATTATGTTTCTTACATCTCAAAAGATTCACATACATATATGCAGCAAGAATGATGTGAAACTTCCCCTATTTCTCAGACTTCGGTCCTCAGGAGGAACGCATATAAGAGAGCAAAACGATCAGCAATGAGAAACCCCTTGTTTTTTTGGGCTTAAATATCGGTGATGAGAAGCTTACCGATCGGTACGTTACCTTGCTATCTATGGGGAAAGGGTCCAGTGCAGATCTTGCTCACCGAAAGAGGAAAAGCTCCAAGCACACCCATCCCATGTTGCAGACAGGGTGGAGCTAGCTTCATTGCAGATGGATAAGTTTCGTATTAATAGCCTAAGCCGAATTTTGCACAGTGAGTTAAAAAGAGAAGAATTACAACTGTGATTGTTGAATATTTTACCCTTTTTAACGTAAACGAGCTAGTTACTAATTAGGATCCACCCAAACTCACTGTTACGTGGCCTCTTTTAATTGCACTTGACAGAGGATGGAAATTTGGGGTCCTCCAACTGGATGATAAGATTTCCGCTTTTCTGAAAATGACCCCGATGTCGCGTTCCCTTCATGGACGTGGAATCTCACTTTCTGTGCAAGATATCCCCGCGAAGGTTATATAGTTTATTTAGAGACCCTTAAGTGCATATCCCAGCTGGGGTGATCAGCACTATTATATTATCTTATAAGGGAAGTGGTCAATTATTCCAAAAAATAATCATCGGCGACCACTCCATTCATTCTTTTGCATATCGGCCGGGCACGGGCCGGCGACTGTGGTCCAATGCAGGTTGAAGCGAAGCATGTGACACGTCGAACAAAATTGCTAGTAAGTAATAAATCGAACCAATTGGACCGAATAATCTCGAAAGCAATACTGAAATCAAGGGTCAGAAAAAAAAATATATACATATATATAAAATGCAGTAAAAGGAAAATATTTTTTGACCCGTTGTATTAAATGAAGTTTCAAGCATGCATAAGCTGTTCTCCTGTTCCATACAGATGTAGTTTATTAGGTATTTTTAGGTCAGCGTAGAAAATAATAAGTAATCCCAAGTATGCATATTCAATGAAAAAAAAAAGTGTCATGCATGCATATCTTCTAGACCATTATTCAATATAAAATAACAAAAGGGCAGAAGCATATATCTATAAGAAATTATATAATACGATGAGGAGGGAATCTGGTTGATTTTGTGCCGCAAAAGTCAGTCAATGCGGTGGGAAATTTTCCAGACGGTACAAATAAATGTTGTTAAAAGTGTGGTCCGAGCCGGTTCAAAATACGTTTGGAATCGTGTGACCTGGTTACAGTTCGACCCCTTTTTAACGGGTTAGTCCGGTTATGGGTTACGGTTCAGGTAAATATGATCCGGCTTAAAACCGTTTATAAGCGGGCCATTTAACGGTCTGGACCGGTTTGGCCCATGAACCTCCATCTTTTCAATTTTTTTTATATTTTAAATTGACCTAACAAAATCTGACCATTGATTTGTAGGATTTTTGGTGGTCTGAATTGGTCTAAGACATTTTTAACGGTTCCATGCCGATTATGGTTTAACGAATCTATATTTTTGAATTGGCCCGTAACTGCCCCCAACTTAATAAAAACGGTTACGTGCCGGATTATGAACAGTCCGAGCCGATTTTAAGTTTGGACAATCCAATAATGGGCAGTCCGGCCCATTTAACCTATCTAGTACCAATGAGGCGCTTACTTTATTTCTTTAATTTGCTAGAAAGAGGTCAACTCATATTCTATTGATGATACTCTTATGATCGATACTATACCTTGCTACCTATGTGGTAGGGTCTGCAGTGCAGATCTTGCTCACTAAACGAGGAAAAGCTCTAGTACACCCATCCCATCTTACAGAGAGGGTGGAGCTAGCTGCTTTGCAGATAGGTAAGTTTCTTATCAACCCTAACAGAACTTTCCACTTCCGAGTTAATGGAGAAAGTCTACCACCGTAAATGTTGAATATTTTACCTTATGATACAAACGTGCCACTTCAATTTGAACCGGTCACATATTAGATCTGGCCGAACTCACTGTTTGATAAGGATAGAACTTTATCTATTCATAACCATCATCCCTCCCGTCCGAACATACCCTTAAAAAACCACATTAACATTTTTTTTTTCAAGAGCTTGTACTCCACCTTGACAGTGACAGAGCAGCAGAGAGGATTCCAACTTTATCCCTCAAAATCCTTCTCGGAGAAGAGAGAAGCGTCGAATGCGCTAAGGAAACCTGCGGCTTCATCCTCAGAGGTCTTTGCGGCCGCTGGAAATGTTTGATGCCAAATAAATCCTCGGGTCCACAGTACCGACTACATCCTCCATTTTCCCTCCAAAAGAATTCCCGCATTGTGAGGGGAATTCTCTGACTGATTTTGTGTGCGCCAAAGGGCGTCGAGCGGTGGGAAATTTTCCAGATGGTACACATGACACGCTTACTTTTGATTCTGTGCATGGCCATAAGAAGAGGGCAACTCGAATTCTACTGATAATTCAGTGATCAGTTCTGAATACAAGATTCGGAATGTTCCTGGATATCGACCTTATATACAGAAATAATATACAAAGAATACGGAAAGTACCCCGCAAGCTTGGGATAGAAGATATTGGTTGACAGATTGCGACCTTTCTCGGACGATTTTCTTCTCCCCTTTTCAGACGAGCTTTTACAAACTGGGGAGGCGTGGAGCGGATAGCGTCAGTTGTCATTCTCCAGGGACCGATGACGACTGGGTCGAGTTCTAGAAGGGGATCCTCGGGGTTTAATGGTTTTAAAGATTGGATTTGGAAAGGGCAACATATGATCAGGTTCCCGAATGTGTCAGTGCCGTCTTCTTGGATGAGCCACCATTTAACTCTCCAAGTAATATTTTACTGGCAGACTTGTGTGGGCATCATACCCGACTGATTCCTAGAAGTTTAGTGCCTGATTGAACCTTATATTATTCTTCTTTTGCAACAAAGAAAAAGGAAAGTATTCGTAACCCAGGAGGGTTAGGAATTTTTGAAGACGTCATAATCAAATTAGTTTCCCTGTGACATTTTCTTCTAATTCCAAATCTCACCTCCTACCGCTACGTTGTTCTCATGATTAGAGAAGATGACATAAATTAATAGAGCATAAATTCAATTATTTTTGAGCAACCTCCATTAATTAGTTGGTGAGAACCAAGCTTTTCTGCAAGTCGTTTGTGGGAGAGATTGGCTTTGAACTTGCTTTTCCAAAATCCACAGTGTGTGTGTCTGTGTGTGGGAGAGATCGAGATAGAGAAAGAGAGAGAGAGGGGGGGAATGGGAAGACGCAGAAATATGAGACCACTTACAGTCACCAGGGCTCTTCCACCGTCGGAGACGGCGACGACTTCAATCACTTCTATCGTCCATGTCACACAATTCCAACGTTGAACAAACCGTGTGTCTCGAGAGCTCCCTCAATCGATTCACAAGATTTGCCGTCACCCCGTAGCCGTCCTTACTCCTCCTGCCATGGAGCCTCTTGAACGGACAATTCCGATTCCCCTGAAGATTAGATTTTTTTTTCACGTTTTTCTAAATATAGTATTTGAGATGCGACTGGAACGAGATGGAGTCGGATGAAATTCTAAGACCACAAATCCCAACTATTAACTATTTTAATGAAATAGTGAACAAGTTGTTTTTATGCCTGCACACTTAGGTTTAGGTTTTGCCTGCTGGAGATCTTGAAACCCGTGATACATTTTGTAACATATATGAGATAATATCATAATTTAAATTTTATAAATAAAAAATAATAATTGGATCCTACTCAAATTTTCATCGGGCGAGTTCACTAGAATTCTCTATGAGAGACGATAACTCCGACAAAGGTTTGTGGGGGATGAACAACCTTAAAATAGAAAGGCATGTATTTACGGAGACCAAGAAGGTCACGCATAACTATAAGCAATAACGACCACCTGGTCGGGCAACCGTCAAATCTTAACCACCTTCTTCCTCTGCTTCTCTTCTTCGTCCCTCCTCTCCCCCAAAGAAGAAAGAAGAGAAACAAACAAACCAAAAAAAAAAAAAAACAAACTGAGAAGAGAAAAACTGAAGCTAGAAGATCGTCTGCTTCCTCTGCAGATTTTTAAATTAGAACGTGAAGAAGCCGATCTGAATCTGGTAGACGTCTCAAGAAAGACATGGTCTTCGATTCTTCGGGCAGCAGCGGCATATTGTTAGTCCTTCGGGTTTCAAGACGGTCCACGAGGGTCTGCGAAGATCAGGGGGAAAAGTAACATTACAATCACGGAATCGTTTGAGTCCGTTTTTGGTGAGGGGGGACTTGAAGAGTAGGGGGGAAGGAACATATAGAGAGGGAGCATTGGGCCGGGAAGGGTAAACAGACGTATAGGGTAGATTCAAAGATGGGGGAGAATGTGACAGACGATACGATAGTGTGCTATGCGCCGACTATGATCACGACCAACGGCATATGGCAGGGGGATAACCCGCTCGATTACTCGCTCCCTCTCTTCATCCTGCAGTTGACGTTGGTGGTGGTCACGACTCGGGCCATGGTTTACATCCTCAAGCCACTGAAGCAACCACGGGTCATCTCGGAGATCTTGGTAATTCGCTCTACGAAGGATCATGATCATATAACAATTATTGTCGAGCTTCCCTTGCTGCCATTTGTTGAGCCCTTAATCATGTCGAGTTGTTCGTGTTCAGGGAGGGATACTATTAGGTCCATCGGTGCTCGGCCAGAACAAGGTCTTTGCGAATGCGATCTTCCCACTGCGGAGCGTCATGGTCCTTGAGACGATGGCCAATGTGGGGCTGCTCTACTTCCTCTTCCTCGTCGGGGTTGAGATGGACATCAGTGTGATCCAGCGGACTGGTAAGAAAGCCCTGGCAATAGCCGTTGCCGGAATGGTGCTACCCTTCATGGTCGGGATCGGCTTCTCGTACCTCCTGCGCAAGAGCGATGAGTCCATTTCGCAAGGGCCCTACATCCTCTTCCTCGGGGTCGCCCTCTCCGTGACCGCCTTCCCTGTCCTCGCCCGGATCCTTGCCGAGCTCAAGCTTATCAACACTGAGCTCGGGAAGATTGCCATGTCCTCTGCCCTGATCAATGACATGTGCGCTTGGGTCCTACTGGCCCTGGCCATCGCCCTGGCCGAGAGCGAGAGCACCTCTCTGGCGTCCCTCTGGGTGGTTATCTCCTCGGTGGCCTTTGTCCTCGTCTGCATCTTCCTTGTCCGCCCAGCGATCTCTTGGATGATCCGCCGGACCCCTGAAGGGGAGACCTTCAGCGAGTTCTACATCTGCCTCATCCTCACCGGGGTCATGATCGCTGGGCTCGTGACTGACACAATTGGCACCCACTCTGTGTTCGGCGCCTTCGTGTTCGGGCTCATCATCCCAAACGGGCCACTGGGGGTCACCCTCATCGAGAAGCTGGAGGACTTCGTCTCTGGGCTCCTCCTCCCTCTCTACTTCGCCATCAGTGGACTCCGTACCAATATCGGGAAGATCATCGGGCTCCAGAACTGGGCCTTGTTGATCCTTGTGATCATCCTCGCCGCAGCAGGGAAAGTCGCCGGCACTCTCATTGTGACGGTGATATACCAGATGCCGATCCACGAAGGCATCACACTCGGACTGCTTATGAACACCAAGGGCCTTGTGGAAATGATCATTCTCAATGTGGGAAAGGACCAAAAGGTAATATAAGAACACTTGAAATGTCGAGGACTCACGTTTCTTAATCTGGATATATGACACACACAAGCTCAACCGCAGGTGTTGGATGACTCTACATTTGCAACTATGGTGATCATCGCCGTGATCGTCACTGGAATCATCACACCGATCGTAACAGTGATTTACAGGCCTGCGAGGAGGTTCATGCCGTACAAAAAGCGAACTATTCAGAGATTAAAGCACGAGGGGGAGCTTCGGATCTTGGTGTGTATCCACACGCCTCGAAATGTTCCTACCATCATCAACCTCCTCGACGCCTCTAACCCCACCAAGAAATCCCCAATATGCATCTACGTGCTGCACCTGGTCGAGCTAACCGGAAGGGCGTCTGCAATGCTCATCGTCCACAACACCCGGAAATCGGGTAGGCCAGCGCTAAACCGAACCCAGGCTCAGTCGGACCACATCATCAACGCATTTGAGAACTACGAGCGCCATGCAGCCTGCGTCACTGTCCAGCCACTCACGGCCATCTCGCCATACTCCACCATGCATGAAGATATCTGCAACTTAGCTGAGGACAAGCGAACGGCCTTCATAATCATCCCTTTCCACAAGCAGCAGACGGTCGATGGAGGGATGGAAGCAACCAATCCCGCTTTCCGGACGGTGAACATGAATGTGCTGGCGAATGCCCCTTGCTCTGTAGGTATCCTCGTGGACCGGGGCCTCAATGGGTCCACCCGGATGTCAGCCAACCAGGTGTCTCACCAGGTGGCGGTGCTTTTCTTCGGAGGGCCTGACGACCGGGAGGCGCTGGCCTATGCTTGGAGGATGTCAGAGCACCCAGGGATCAACCTGACGGTGATGAGATTCATCCCAGGTGACGAAGCGATGGATACAGCCTCAGTTGGAGGGGCCATGATGCCTGAACCCAGGGACTCGAGGGTGCTAACCATTTCAGTGGACAACGAGAAGGAGAAGCGACTCGACAACGAATACATAAACGAGTTCAGGATGAGGAATGCAAATGACGAGTCCATTATGTACATCGAGAAGGTTGTGAACAATGGGGAGGAGACTGTCGCCGCCATCAGATCCATCGACAGCTTGCACGATCTCTTCATTGTAGGAAGGGGGCAGGGGATGATCTCGCCCCTCACTGCAGGGCTCACGGACTGGAGCGAGTGCCCCGAGCTTGGGGCGATTGGGGACTTGTTAGCCTCATCGGACTTTGCAGTCACGGTATCCGTATTGGTGGTCCAGCAATACATTGGGCTTGGTCCGCAAAACGATGTGATGGCGACACCTGATAGCCCGAGCCGCTCCAATGATCAGTTCCGCAATATGGAATAAAACACTCGGTGGCCACAACAGCAGGGAAGGCCATTTAGTCTCATGGGGACGAAGGAGATCTCATGTCTGCATACAAAAGAATTGCAGAGGAAACTGACATGAAACAGAGCTTGAAAAACAAGTACAACAAAGAGATGTCAGACATGACTGTTTTCACCGTCAAAACTAAAGGAAATGAGATACTGAAGAAACGAGTTGCATCTTCTTACCATTGCGAAGATAACCTTCATGATGAGTGCGACGATGGAGAGGTAAAAAATGAAAGAAAGAGATTGTCTCCCCTTCCCATTCAGCATATAGGTGCATATGCTGTGTAGGTTCGGATGCGGTTTATTTGTTTCAATCAAACACAATTTCTATCATCATTTCTTCGCCGTGCTCTATTCGGTTCTCCTTATCGAGAAGTTTCATCTTTTGGGTGAGCTTTAAATCATGAACAAATGGAGGGCATGATCAAGTAGAAATCTTGTGCATTCAGCTTGACTCACAAGAACAAATGATCATGTGTAAATGAAACCTAATCGGAAACAGATGACGTCATGGGAAAAGAAATTGCAGGTCCTTTCTACTTTGGGCTCCACCCAATATTATCATTATAACCATTCCTAGTGCGAGCAGCATTTTGGCTTTCGAGTGCAACCTCAACCCAGTACATTGGATGTAATGTCAGAGCAGTGCTGCAGAATTAATTGCAAAACTTCTCTTTAAGAGCCCTTTTGTGTGTACATATTTATGTAATGTATAAAACCTAACATGCATGCATTAACCTTTTCCCTGTAAAAGTACTGAAATGCTAATGCAGCTTTCCCTGCATAAAATGGAACTCGCACATGGATTAACTTGTATCCATGGACTTGTCTATGTTCATCGGTGGGGAGAAATTAGACAACCATAGAAATGGGGCAAGGTGGCATAATAAGCATTAAGCAAGTTGGAGTAAATCCGTAATGTGATGTCTTTTTCCATTGTATACATTCTAATGAAACACTACTGCTGCTCATTGAAATGATTAGATTTACATACTCTTTAACCAATTGACTGTCTATATACAATCATGATGCAGAAGAACAGACTTGTGCACGCTGACGGTTTCTCCTTAGGAGAGTGTGATAAATTGCCGCAATGAACTAACCAGACTCGGAGGCCAATGCTTCATTTCTTTCACATAAGAGATATCTGTGTAGTGTGGATCGAGCAGGGTCGCAATGGTGAACTGGTTCTCTGCAAGAAGAGGAGCATGCTTGTCCGCATAAAGGGCTGCTGCAAGAGCTGCATGGATCTCTGTTGATGGATTGAAAAGCGCAAGTTTGCATGAGTAATTGATCATTTGTGCAGAATATATATAATCTTCTTTATACATCCAATGCTTCTTTTCTTTTTACCAGGGTATCCCTTCAAAGATATGGAAACATCCTCCATTTCTGCAATCGCCTCTTCCCTGTCCCCAACTTCGTAGAGGGCCAACGCCCTGCCAACCCTCGCATACTCAGAGAATGCAAAGTCTTTGTAATTCTCAACCACCTGAAAAGATGAAACCAGGTATCCAAGTCTTGTGACTGATGCTGACTGAATACACAAAATTACTGATTGAGATAATCACGAATGCTGATGGACATCACTTCCAACTCTACGTTAAATTGAAACCCATTAGTAAGGGGATGTATCTCAAGGTAACTAATTAAGACATGTTAAAATGCCAATTTGGCTCTGGTACACGTCAGTTTACTAATTATAGAGGTGCACAAGCCCATGGTTTTCTTGTTATCCATCTGATGCGAGATTGTGTCTCTTGACAGCACACATCAACCAACAGTTCAAGAAGAACTGAAGCAAAAGGATCGGATTTCTGTAATAACCTACACGGGTTTAACTTTCCAAATCAGTGAATCCACAATTTGAAGACCATGACATCAAAAATGGGACCAACAAAGTCAAATCACTCATTCAGAAGGGTGAAATTCACCAACAAAGATCGAATCAATCCAATTTTCATGAACAAGAATTCAAATAGCACCGAGATTAAGGCATAGGTCAGGGAGGACGAAAATGGACCTTACTGAAGTAGCGGAGAGCGCCGCCAAAGTCGCCCTGAGCCTGCAATTCTCTCCCTTTATCCAACAACTCGACGGCCTCCGCTATCCTGCGAGACAACAGGGCACTGGCACCTCTCTCCGCAGAGCTCACAGGGTCGAAGCCCTCCGCGGCGAGACAAGAGGACGTCCTGGGCGATTCGCCGTTCGCCGTGAATAGGAGTAGACTGGAGATAGGGAGAGAGAAGAGGAAGAAGCGCCGGCCGATGGGTGATGAATTGGGAACCAGGATTTTGTTGGGGTTTGGGGATAGGACCTTGCTGGGGTTCGGGGGAGACGGGGATGGAAGGAGAAGATGGGACACGAAAGCTCTGCACACGGCCATTTGTTATGGTCTAGTTGGCCGAATTTGGGCTTCTGGTGTCTCTCAGTGATATCTTCCCATTATTTCTTCTCTTGTACTGAGCTTCAAATTACAGCTTGCAAGGAGTTGACTTTGACATTCTCGTCGACCGCACGATTATTCCACGTGTGGTGCTGACTTGGACATTCTCGTCGACCGCGACCGAAATGTCAAGTCGAGATTTTCCTTTTCGATCCTCCACCTAGCCGACAACCACCAACAGCAGCAGGTTTCCCAGTAAATCTCGTCCCATTCCCAACCTCGCATGGCCGCCGTCTCCACCTCCTTCCGCTCGCTCCCTTCTGTACGCCCCCTCCGCTCCTCTGGATTCTCGCTCACCGCAGCTCCGGCGCGGCTCTCGTACTCGGCAGGGATCAGGGTGAACCCCCCCATTACCGCCGCTGGTTCCAGGAGATCCGATTACAGGACGAGATCTTTAATATCTGGGATGGCGGAGAGTACTAAGGCGAAGGTGGAGGTGTTCGATTCCGAGGAGGAGCTCGCGGTGTCTCTCGCCAACTACACTGCCGATCTGTCGAGTAAGTTCGTCGGCGAGAGGGGAGCCTTCACCGTTGTCGTCTCCGGCGGCTCCCTGATCAAGTCCCTTAGGTGCCTTGCCAATCCCTCTCTCTGAAGGCCTGAACTTTTATTTCCGTTTGATTGCTGATGATTTTGCTATAAAAGGAGAGTTGACTCTTCAGTTGGGCACTTCATATCAATAAAAAGATCGTCTACATTGTTGTTGGGTTTCTTGATTTAGGTATATCTTCATTGAAAGCCTGTTTCTGAATCTGTCTTGGGAAAGTCTGCTAGAAATTATCGGCAGAGAGCTTCAGTCTGGTTCCTCCCTTGGGGACTGATTTTATCCACTGGTGGAAGATATAGAAGATGGCTTAGCTTATTTGAGCTTTGCATAGAACTGATGCAGGATGTCAGATTTTTGCTGGGATATTTCAATGATAGTAAGAAAGCTCAAATTGGCCAGATCTTATAATGAATATGTAATGGAGAATTTAATCTCTCGAATAGGGGAATCAGGTTATTTTGAACCTTTACTTGGCCTTGTCCTGTCTGGACCTCTGAAAACTTGTCTTTTTGTCTGCATTTTATGGATCCAACTGATTGACGCCATAATACTCCCATTTTCATTGAGTTTTCTCCTGATTTCAGGAAGCTCGTCCAGCCACCTTATGTTGATTCAATTGATTGGTCGAAATGGCATGTTTTCTGGGTGGATGAGAGGGTTGTACCTAAGGATCATGATGATAGTAACTATAAGCTTGCGTATGATGGGTTTCTCTCCAAGGTATATACCTATCAAGAGAAAGTTCACTTCATTGAGCCAACTGTGCAATCACTAGCTATAGAAATTGCGGATTTCTGTCCATAAAGGAACTTATTCTCATGACCTAGGAATTGTGAAACCATGTTTCAGACTGATTCTGAAGTTCAGCCATGATTGATGCTACAAAGTTGGAGACAATGCATTCTAAAGCTTTGGCTTTTATGTTTGGATAAATGAAATTGAAATATCACTAAGATTTCTTGCTGTGACACATGCTCCAAAATTCATTAGATCTCAGTGGTGAGTTTCCTTTTCATAGGTCCCAGTACTCCCCGGGAATGTCTATTCCATCAACGATGCCTTGCCAGCAGGGGGAGCAGCTGATGATTATGAGACCTGTCTACAGCACTTAGTTAAGAGCGAGGTTCTGAATACATCAGATAGAACTGGGTTCCCAAAATTTGACCTTATGCTTCTTGGTATGGGCCCTGATGGGCACATTGCGTCCCTGTTCCCAGGTCATCCGCTTATGAATGAGAAGGAGAAGTGGGTTACTTTCATCAAGAACTCTCCTAAACCTCCAGCTGAGAGGATCACTTTCACTTTCCCGGTGATCAACTCGTCTGCCTACATAGCGCTTGTGGTTGCAGGCGCTAGTAAAGCCCCTGTGGTGCAGATGGCACTGGGGGTTAGCCAGAGCTCTGAGAAGTTGCCTGTCCAAATGGTCTCGCCAGAAGGAGAGTTGGCTTGGTTCTTAGACAGGGACGCTGCCTCGAAGCTATAGAAGAAACAAGTTTGTAACCTCTCCTCTGGCTTTATGTATGAGCTGAGTTAGCGTATACCCTCCTCCCCGATCATTAGGTGTGGCACTATATGGTCTTGCTGTTGGGAGGCCTTCCCATGGTCCGCAGAAAAAGGAAAAATAAAGCAGAACATCTCGTTATTTGTGTTCGAGCTACAACCTCTCTGTCAGTGAAGGTGGTTTTTCTTGTAATTGCCTAGCTCGGTCACCCAAGTTCTTTGAAATGGATTATGAAGCTGAAAATAAGATGTCATTTTGCTATCTGTCACTAGAATCTTACTTGGACGTCACAATTGTTTATTTATTCGTGTCCTTCATTACTTCTAGTAGTCCTGAATGGGAAATAATTGCAGTTCAACTGCAGAGGCGCTGTAGGTGATCGGGATATAGTCGCAAGCTTGCAGTGATAAGATGATTGGGATGTTAACACAAGATTTAAGTAGAGAATCTAAAAACTGGATTGGCCACTAGCAGTGTTTCTGTGGATGGAGAGCGGCTATAGAGTCGGCAAACCGAACTCTTTCCTCAGATTTCCTATGGCTTAACTACGTTTTGTACATGCCATAAAAGGCAATGTGATGCTCTGGACAAATGGAGCTTCCAAGAATATTTGAAACGATTTAGGTCAAGACTCACAAAGAATTTATACGGTTGCTATAAGAGGATTGCTTGGCTCGGATGAGATTCATTATCCTGATTGGGTCACCGCGCTTGATGACCCTCCCGTCTTCCATATAGATAGCTCCATCTGCGTACTCAAGTTCCTCCAAGCGGTGGGTGACCCAGAGAGCCGTAACTTCTTCCGATTTTTCCAGACAATTCTTGACTGCTTTGATTACACCAATCTAGAACAAGCAGCAAAAAGAAAACTTGCCTTTTTATCCTCTGATGCATCTGAAGATCTGAGTCCGGCAAATGTAATAGAGAAAGTTGTGACCATGTTTATAGGGCAAATAGAGGGAGTACCTGATCGCTTTCATCCAAGAAAGTCGTGAGCTCATCCAATAGCAATACTTTGCAAGCTTCAGCCAAAGCGCCAGCTATGGCTACCCTTTGTTTCTGACCACCACTTAGAGTTTGAATAGGCCTCTGCCGAGTCAGAGTAAAACAAAGAATTAATCTAGAAAAGGACTTCCTCCTCCAGTTGAGGGGCAAAAATGAAATGTTTTAGCTCAAATCGTCAATAACATGATTCCAAAATTAAAATTTCCCCAACTTTGAGAATTAAAGAGTCACGATGGTTAAACCTACTTGCATATAGTCAGACATACCCACAGCTTCTAAAGCTTTTAGCACCTTGGATCTGACTTCCATGGAGGTGAAGGCAGACTTTCCAAGGCCAAATGCAACATCAGCTTCAACAGTGGGCATTACTACCTGAAATATCAGAACCTTTTTGGGCTCAAGATTTATCTTCAGAACTTTTTGAAATGAATTGATTTATGAAAGACTGAAAACAAGTTGAAGAGCATCGAATTTCTTATCCTATATCACAATCTGAGACTCCAATTAATGCAGCAGAGTAAAAATACATAAAGGAAAGCACAAGAAGGCAATTTCATCCTACCACACCTACCTCCATCTCTCATGAATAAGTTAACTCTCCGCCTGAGCTCATGGCCATCTAAATTAAGTGAGTGAAGCAACCTTTAGTACATGCTTCAGAGATTCTATGATCGTTTTATAGCAGAAAGGAGCCTTTGAAATTTGAAAATGCCTCAATGCTTCAATCTAACAATATGCACAGAAACAACACCAATATCATATTCAAGAGGACTCCTCATAATCTCTTAGACTCGATATCTTCCCAACTCCTGATATAAAGCGCACTAAGCATCTCCATTTCTCATGTTTGCCAGATAAATGAGAAACAGATACAAAAACTGACCTGATGATCAGGATTTTGGAAAACATAGTTCTTTGGCCTCCTGACATACACTTTCCCCTTGGTGGGAGTCAAAAGACCTGCAAGAATCTGCACAGCTCAACAAAGACAGGCAGATTGGTGTGAAAGTTAGTAACAAAGTGAACAGGATTATGATTCTTAGAAGATCAAGAAGAGGACCTGAAATTCAATGCTGAAAACTACCAGTTGTGCACAATCAACAATCCTAGAAAGATTAGGAGCTTGAGAAGGGTAAAATCTTGAAATCACAGTCCATAATTTCATGGAAACTCGTCATATAACCACCCTTTTGACAGTAGACAACAAGCACTGTGTATACACCACTTGAAATTAAGAAAATAGCCTATAGCGGATGAATTTGCACTAAATTACGGGGAAGCCTTAACGCAATTAGAGCAAGTAATCACGATGTTCTACTTGGCAGTAGACTGCTGGGAAGCAGACAAATTCATGAATTTTCTTCTCTATTTTGATATTTCAGGATTCTACAATTGAGTGGCTGTCAGATGAAGAGAGGAACCGCGAGGCACCTTCAAAAGGGTGGACTTTCCACAGCCATTTGGCCCGAGAAGCATCCACAGTTGCCCTGAAGGGATGACGAGGGAACAATCCGTCAGAATCGGTAGAGTGACACCCTGCCTCGTCGAGACAGAGAAATTGACGTTCCGGGCTTCAATCGCGGCGCAGCTCTCACTCCCATTGACCCTTCAAGTACACGAATGAGCTGAACCGTATGAGACCCCTTTCGCACAACTGCGGATACTACCAAGAAAACGAGCCCGAAGAAAGAAGCACGACACGCTCGAAGAATTGCCCAACTGAAGGGGTGAAATAATACGCTGACAGACAGATGTGTTGAAGGAAACCTGGAGAGTGAATTGGAGCGGATACGGGAGAGACGAGGCGTCGAGGTAGGGATCACGCTGCTGAGACTCATCGCATCAGCACCACCACCGACACTAACGAAATGGCTCGCCTGAGTCGTCTGTCACTCAGTAATTAGAGACGGTGATAATTTTGTCCGGTTTGACTAAATGAGGAACATGCCCAAACCTTCCCTCATGCTAGCAGATCGTCCAAATCAAGAAATCCATATGAGTCGATGCATCGTTTTTTTTCCCCCAAAAAAAAAGGAAATAAAAGATTATATGAGCGTGAAGTCAAATTCCATCGCGAACCCTCCCATATCAGATGATAATATCACAACTAATCGCAATATCGAACTTGGATTGAGAATAGAAGCAAGACACAGCCCAAACAACCTAGACTGGCGCTCGCCCCATTAGTTGATGAGGTTCATTAGTTTCTAAGATTCCACGAGCCGGGTGATATCAAATGGATAACTATCGCCTGGCTCAGCTGCCTGAAAGGCTCTCGTTGCGGCGACCTGATTCACGGCTTCTGTCTGGTGAAAACCATCCAAGAATGGATATGAGCTGCGGTTGTGGCATGGAGCAGAGCTGGCCGTGCATATACCGAACTTGTCCCTCGGGCAGCAGGAAGTTGTCGTCTCGCTGTTCGCCGAGAAGCAACATCTTTCTAGGATCAGAATGTGTTGCGGCAATTACGGCTTCACAATATGGTGCCGGATGGAACTACATTACCTGTTTTCGAGGTCGGTGTAGCGGCCATCTCCATGATATCGATGAAGATGAACTTGGCATCCGCGTACATGCTGTTGAGAGCATCAACAAGGGCCTTGGCCTTGAGATTAGCATTAAAAGGGATGACAGCGGCGGTCAAGTCATCGAGGCAGGAGTCGTTCTTGCCAGCATTCGATATCACAGAAGGAGCACAACCGATCGGCCCCAGCCCAAACAGTGCGATCCTCGTTGCTCCAAGGTCGTACAACGCCTACAACGAGAGAGAAATGGTTCTTCGTTATCGAGTGGAGTCCAGTGAGAGTTCGATTGACCTCTTCCGATTTCGAACATCTCACCGCTAACTGCATGGTGCAGTCGATAACGAGAGCGTCAGCCTGTAGCTCGGGAGTCATATTCCCCACTGGGCTCCTGGGCGAAAGGTAGTTGTTCAGGTAGTCGCTGCTGCCCATTCCAACGGTGCACAAACGCTGCAGCCTGGGGGCCTTTTTGGGACGTTATGATCGCGACCGCCTTCCCATGGTTGAGCACCCAAGCTTATGTGCTGGCCCTGTTGACAAAAACGAGACAGATGAAAGAACTTTACAGGAAAAAAAAAAAAACCGGGGCACTAGTAGGCAAGAGGGGTAGGGTAACAAGGGAACGTTAAGTGACTCTGCATGATTCAATCCAGTCTCAGGACAGATGCCCGATCCAGCTGACGCGCAGTTCAGCCCTCTGAGCATGCCCGTCGGAGTCGCACTTGCCAACGGCAAAACCCCAAGGACTGAGCTGCCAAAAGAGAGTGCTCGCCCTTATCTTCACTGTTACTCTGGCAAAACACAGATAGCATACTATAACAGGGAAGGAAGCGAAAGCGTGCTGATAAAATCGACCGTGGTGCGGCCGTTGCTGTTGGGCCCGACGCTCAGCAGATCAACCGCATACGGCTTGAAATTGGCCTTAGCATCCGTGTTGAGGTTGTTGTTGTTTCCGTTATCGGCTAGGAAGTCTCCAATAACGGGCGCTGTAGCGCCTGCTTGGACGAGAGGCTGCAAGCCCGAGAAAGCCAACGCAATGGCGAGCAGAGTCCTCCTCGATACCGTTACGAACCTCTTTAATCGGTTGGTTCTGACGTTGCAAGCCTAGATCTCACGCTGATGGTTAGATTCCGTAGTGAGAAGGACACTGCGCAAGGCCTCACAAGCAACCGTACGTGGGGTGAGCCAGCCTTGACGAGATGACCCACGAGGCTGACCCCGAAGCTAGGAGGTCAGGCGGGGCTCTTCCCCAAGGCTTCTTGAGACCACGATGAGCTTCGGCAACCTCAGGTCAAGGAAAAAGCTCCTGCTGTTCTACCGTCAGCTGCCGTAGATTCCATCTTTCGTGAGGGCACTTGGCCATTGGCCAAGAACATCAAGACCCCGAGCAGGTATGATACAAACAGTTTGCTGAGCAATTGAGGATTCGAGGCACAGGATCAGTTTATATATTCCTCATCTTATCCACTCCTAAGCTCACAAACATGCTTTTTGACTGGGGTAAAAGGACTAGGCTGGTTATTTCCATTACCACATGTGTGCACCTGTTTTGTGTATACATACCTGTACGGTTTCGAGCTTCTTTTACAATGCCAAAGGAGAGTTAATCAAAAGCTACTTGACAACTAATCCTGATACCAGGATGAGGCAGTGAAAGGTGCAGCTTTGGTTGAAGCAATGAGAGGAATAGCTAACCAAACCAACTATTCAACAACTTGATGAGTTTCCCCTGTCATCGATGTAATTAGTACGATAAGATTAAAAAGAATGCTCTTGACCTAATACACAATTGCCTGAGAAAAATAACAACAGTCATAACAATGGTTCTTAAATATAATCTGAATGAAAATGTGGAGTTCTTGAACCCAATCAAGATTGTACCAAGACCCCTTAGTCCTTTGTCTCTGGATAACTGGACCCTTATTTTCTCCACTCCAAGTGAAGATTCAGACACACAGAGATTAAAGTTTTTAAAAACATAGATGACCTCCAAAGGCTAGCAAAGGTCCTTACATAGGTTATAACAATGGCCGAAGAATCACCTTGGGGTTATTGAATTTCTAATTCAATTCATACACCACAAGAATCAATCCAATCCGCGCCATTCATCAGAATGTTGGTCACTAACATTCCCCATGTCAACTTCATCTCCCTGAGAAATTAACAGGCAGTGTTTAGTACCATGTATCTGTTTTTGACATTTGTAGAAATAACTAAGATTGAGATCTCACCTGATGGTTCAGTGGGGAAGTAGTGACATCAGCTGAATGCCATCCTAAATCAAGAAGCTCCACAAATTCTTCACTCTCGAAGTAGTCATGGTGATTAAAAGCAAGCCTGTCTCTAGTGCCCCAATTTCCCTGCATCTCCACGTCAAGGCCAGGCAGGTCAGCAAAGATGCCATTCCCCTCTGCAGCTGTACCGCCAACCACAGCAGCATCATCTGGGTTAGCTGCTGCAGTCTGAGTTTCCTGAAGGAATATCAACAGAAACAGTTTGAAGGTCCCATCTAATTAAAAACAGATAAGAAATCTTTGTCACTGTGAATTTGCTGACCTGATTATTATTGTCTGCCAGAGGAGTCTCAATTAATCCCAAAAGTTCATCAACATACATCCCATCAGCATTGAAATCATCAACAGCACCCTCCACTCTAGTTTCATTGTCATAATTAATAACAGCAGCAGGAGAGGAAAATACTGTCACAGATATTTCAAGAAGAACAGTCTGAGATGTTGCAGGCACAGAAGCTGGCAACCCAGCCACAAAAATACTCTCACGACCATTATTGGCCTCCTCCTGACACCCTGCACGTTGGTCTTGTTGCTCCTCTTGAGGGGGAAAAGGAACTTGGACCAATCCTCTTGCACCGAAAAGCAGATTCCGAGGTAGGACAACATTGATATTGTCATCTTCCCAATCTTCCTCCCTGAATGGACTGCCATCCTGGGCCGGGTTGTTCGGCCCAATACCCCTCTTCTTGAATATGGCACAAACCACATAAGCATCCTATAACAAATTAGTCAATCTTCATTTAGTGTCCAAACAATATAAAATGTAAAATGATTTCTTCCTCAAAGAGAAAGTAATCAGTACCTGTGGGATCCCTCTGGCAGACAAATCAGGATCTTCAAGCCGATATTCATGCATTACCCAGTCAGTTCGATTCCCATGGGGTGCTTGCCCCTGGTAGAAAATTAGGGTTTTAATCATTCCAACAGGCTCACCATTATTCATAACTGGCTGGTCCCTGCCTGTAGTCTTCCAGAAACCCCCTGGGGTAGAACGCTTTGCATGGTCTCCATGATCATAACTTCTCTCCCTTGGACAGAAAAAATACGATTTCTGGTCATCCGAGTTTAAGCAAGATAGACCTAAATATGGGAGAAGAAAACAGAGACTTAGCAACATTAGCAATCGAGTACAAGTGGAGAGAGAGAGAGAGAGAACAATTCAGGGTGTGGGATTTATTTACGAGGAAGCTCCCATGGGTTGAGTTCGTATATGCTGACTTCCTGGATTGCCTCCAAGTATGGGCAGCCTAAGATTTTCCCCTTCAGGTAGTGCTTGAGCAACTCAACATCAGTAGGATGAAAACGGAGGCCTGGGGTAATGCTTTGTATAGCCATTGTAAGGTTTGGAAAAAGATAACGTCTATTGATGAACCAACTCTCCAGACAGCAGCAATTCAATAAGATCAATGGAAAATTATGAAATTGATGAATGAAATAGCGATCTTCGTCAAGTCCAATGTCGGAATATCTTCCAACTACACCACAGCCCACAGCGAATCATCAAAAGGTATGTCCAAGAAAGAATTGATGTGTCATCAATCTTGTTGGGGCTCACAGACATTTGATGAAGTAAGAGCTGCATTAGCAACATTTGTTAATTCAGAGGTATCATTGAAAGCTTATATCAAGGCAAAATCTGATCGTCACTCGCATGTTGATGAAGTTAAGGAAGGATGTGTAAACAATATATTGATCACAATGAACTGCAGCAATACAAGTTAAGGCCTGCCAACCACATAGGTCCCCACCCTCACTATCTAGTTACCTGCATGGACACCTTTTGTGCATATGTCGAGTGTTGAGATTAAAGCCGCATATACAATCAAGTTCTGGCCTAGATCTAGCCATCAATCTTAGGCCTAGTCTATCACTCTATCCTGTCATACACCAGCCTAAACCAAATCAATGGACATAGACTAAGAACGCTCAATTCATATCAGTACAGGAACACGGTACAATAGCATAAATAATGAAAAAATAAATAAATGCAGCAAGGAGGGAATCAAGCAAAATGACAAACCAGATGCACATCATGCTGAATGAGGGGGGAAAACATACCAAAGGGAGAGGAGGCATGATAAAATTAAATGCAAGCATGATATACAAGGAAAAATGACAGAAAGAATGATAGGTAGATGAACAAGCAGGCATATCTTAGTAAAAACAGACAAAAAAACAGAAAATAAAGTGAGAGTGACAAACAGAGCACCAAGAGAAACAGCAGGGGAAAAGGTAAAATGTGAGAATAGGAGCAGAAAGCAGACGTTAAGAAATACAGTAACGACAAACCTTAGTTGGAGAGTGAAAGAAGACAACCAGATATGCGAGGAAGATGCATATTAAGGTTCAAAAGCGATGTAGTGAATGAATTCCCAATTTTCAGGGGAAGCTTGACAAACTAAATCAAGGAAAATCAACATTATTAATGAACCAAACATTGGATGACTTCAAATTCCACATGATGAATGAAACCCTTGGATGGATGAGATCTAGCCAGGATGTATTTGTATTTAACAATGTAATGCATGATGTTTCAGTCCTAATTAAGGAATTAAGTTCCCATTATTACAATGATGCATGACACGCACCTAAATCTAATAAGAAGTACCATTAAACACACAATAAGTAAAAACAACAAGCACCTCCCAGAGCTAAGATGAGGACTTCAAATCCAGAACTAGTAAAATCATAATATATGTAAAACTAATCATACAACGGGGAAGAGTCTATTCTCAATGATAGGTCAGTTATGAACCCCAATCCATGAGAAGGTGCATACATCCCATGGTAATGGGAAATAAATGGTAGCCTAATTTTATAACAATAAAGTATTACCAAATCCAGGATAATTAATGAATAACCCATAACATGATGACAGCCTTCTAATCCGAGCAGTGAAGAACCCAAGCAAATGATGAGATCTACAAGGACCTCCTGCTGTGAGATGGTGGATATGCGATTATCCTAAGTACCATGAAGAGGATGCAACATAGACTACCTAGATAATGTTGAAACTATGGATGAAAGGGTGAATTCCGAGTTATATAGCCTGATCTCAAAACTACCTTAAGAAAGATCACTATGAAATGGTAGTAAATGAAATGATGCACCTTACGCTTGGATGAAGAATGAATAGACGCGCGTGAGGAAGGCTCCACGCTGGTGAATTAACTATTGACAAACACGTGATTCATTGAATCCGTCAAGAAATCGAGCATTTTTACAACAACAATAAAGAGGTGAGAAAAAAAAAGGATTGACTCCCTCGCAAGGACTCCAGAATCCTTTTGGAAATTTCATCAAACACATTGACTTCCATTGACTTAAGAACAATTTCTAAGCGAAAGAGCCTCCCATAGTCATCGCGTTCGCAATAAACATCCGAGGATGCTGTAACCAACCAGAAACAAGATGACAACCGACACAGATTCAATAGGCAAACGCAGGAGCAAGTTTTCAGACATATTTCCAGGCCATGAAAGAAACAACCCGAGGAACACCAGCTGGTGCGAACCATCCAGCGAAGTGAACACCGGATCACTCATCAATGCAACTGAAACTCTAGAAACCCAATACGATACCGAGAGGAAAGTTCTAGGGACCTGAGGGGAACCGAACCAAAGTGAGCCGAAGATTGAGATGGATTCCAGTCGGACAGGAGAAGAAATTTCACCCAACTGGGACAGTTCCGACGGGAGTCGTGAGCTGGGCTAAAAGGGGTTCCCCGATCAGGACCAGCTCGGAACTAAGGTTTAATACCGCCGGCTCTTTTCGAGCTCTATTGACTATGAATCTTTGTTTCTTTGTATGACAACATATAAAAATGGTTAGTCATACCCAAATAAGTTTATTGAGATTAGTTCACATCTATTCAAGAGAGTTATGTTATGAGGTCTCGGTTCAAATTAAATTAATTATAACCTAATGGCTTCTAGATACCAACTTTGATTTATGGTTAAAAAAATAATTAGTGTCTGCCGAACCAATGAATATTGCAAATACTTTGTGAAATGTAATTTGGAAAATTTGATATAGATATATGTATATGATGTACGTGCAGGTAAGGAAGGAAACATTTGGTTTAGGTCAAAGGGACAGGGTAGACAAAGTGGCTCAAAATGTCATCAGACGGCAGCACTCAAGGTCCGAGTCGTTGGAAAATTGATTAGGGATTACTACTGGATAAACTGCATCCTGGGAGTCCAACATTGGGTACAATCAACGGAATACCATTCCTCCTTTATATAATAAATTATTAATTATTAGATCATAACTAATCCTATTAAACCTCAATCGATTTATTAAATAATAAAATCATTCTAATATAAATTATTTTAATTTACAATATTTAAATTCAAAACTTTATTTAAAGAAAAAAAAATATCGAACCATCCAAAATAACTTGTATTTATGAAATATTATTCTCCTTCTTCTTTTAAAGTTTGGTTAAGCCTCTTTTATCGTAGCCCAGAGAATGGAATTGAATGCAACTTTGATTTACCAGTTATATTCTTTATGTCAATAGCATATATAAAGCTTCAACAGCGGCAACCATGTGTGTGTATATATATATATAT
Organism: Sonneratia caseolaris; assembly: GCA_900006705.1. Lineage (NCBI taxonomy): Eukaryota > Viridiplantae > Streptophyta > Magnoliopsida > Myrtales > Lythraceae > Sonneratia > Sonneratia caseolaris. Next base: position 1,283,269 of record CXYZ01009109.1, on the reverse strand, counting down.
ATATATATATATATTGGGGTTGTGAGACTTGAGATTGTGGAATTTGGTGGTTTAAATTTGACTCGTAAAAATAATGGTAAAGTTAGGTATAATCTAAAAATTCCCCTATTTTGAATTTAAAAGTTTGCCTATTGTACAATATTACAATGAATTTTATAATTAAACATTATAAATTGTACACGGAAAAAAAGAACAACCTTGACAGAGGTAAAACACTTGAATCTCTCTGCCCAATGGGTCGTGTACGTGGCGAAGAAAAAAAAGAGGACCCTTGAATTAGATGGAGAAATAATATCTCTCTATTTCCCTTATTCTTATTATTGTATTTTTGTTCTGTATAATTATTTTATAGCTAAGACTTAACCTAACACGTGTAAATAGTAAAGAGAACATCATAACAAGAATATGATAACCCTCAGTTCATACACTTCCAGCATATTTCAAGAACTTATCGCCAGATGACACTGGAGACCAGTGATGGATGGATTCAGGGGTTCCATCCATAAGGCCGAAACTCAAACGAAATTCATGAAGAGACAAAAAAAAAAAGAAAAGAAAAGAAAAGAAAACAAGGGTTGAACGTGAAAGAGGGCAAGTTAATTTTATGGAGGGGGGGCAAGATCACAATATTTAATAAAGGCGTTGACAAATTTTTTTTTTACAAATTGCCCCCTGCACCAGCCACTTAAATCCATGCCTGACTAGAGAAAGAGGGAACTCACTTGTTTTAAGGCAGCTCGAGAGCCTTGGACCCTAATGTAAGGAAGGTAAGAACCGATACGCCGACGAAGAGGGTGGCTCTTCGGCGGTGTTGCCCGACGGCATCGATGCCGAGCCGAAAGAGGAGAGGAAGAACTGCCGGAAGCAGAGAGGTCGAGAGACGAATGGATCCGGATTTTATCAATGTTCAGGAGCCTTATAATCCGAGCCGAGAGGTCGGGGGTAAGTCCGACAATTAACATTTTTTTAAAAACTTTTAAAAAAAATGGCTGTGATAATGTTAACATTACCAAAATGGTCATCTTGATTTCTTTATGCGCAATTGAACTAGAGAAATGGAATAGAGGTTGGCACCACAATTCTTCTTTTCGTCCCAGCATGCCATATAAAGCAAAAGCAAGAGTGTATCTGATTTTGCAATCCTTAATCGGAAACAATATCAGAAACATAAAAAAGGAATAGAATAGAAAAAGGGATGGTTAATCCTTGATTCTCTTCAAATTTAATTGCGAACCGAAATTGGATTCCCTTCCATACTATCTGGTTCTACTCGGAAGTAGGAATCGAAACGAAGTAGCTTGTTGTTAAATTCGTTAGAAACATATAAGGGATCGAATCCGTTTCCACTTAAAAGCTTAAATTGATAGGTGGTGGAATCTAACATTCTTATAAACCCACAACATTTTCTTTATTTAATCGATATAATATCGTATATCTCAACACCCGCCCTCACATGATAATGTGGTTCACTTTTCCACATACTATTAAATACCCGCACTCAACAATTATTTACGAGTCGGGTATTCTTCTTCCGGTCTCTGACGAGGGGGATAACTGGCCACGAGTCGGACAATTTTCTTCCATATTCGGGATTATATCAACTGACCACAAGCCAGGCTTTTGGACTTGGGTTGGGCGAGGTATGAGCCCACTGGCTTTGATACCATATAAAATTCGTTATGAGCCTATAAGTATCGGGCTCGCTTCCACTTAAAAACTAAAGCCAATAAATGATGGTATCCAACATTTTTATAAAGTTATAACATTTTCTTCATTTAATCCCTTATGGCCTCACAACAAATTCAATATTAGTATTTTCCGTTCAAACCATCCAGTATCCACTGAACCCAATTGAGGGACATGGGTGCCGAACCATCTTAACCAACTCAGATCGGCGTAAGTCGATAGCGTTCATATTATCTATTACGAGTTGTGAACGAGGAAAATTTACACGTTATGTTAATATTAAAAATTTGTGATAAAATGGGCATATATTTGAAATGCTCATTCATTATTATTTTGAATGGTTAATTAGAACGATTAGTAGCAGAATCTATGGTCAACGTTTGACTGCATATATAATTTTTAAAAGAGTGAGGTTACTCATTGAATTTATTAGACCCCAATACTTAAAAATCTAATTTGAAGTTTCAACAATCTAATCAAAATATTTACATTCCGTCTAACAATTAGGCCTTATGTTAAATATTTCAACAGAAATCCAATGTGTCGTCCTATTTAGTGTTGGCATATCACTAATGCATCATCCCGACGCATTGAATCTCCATTGAAGGGATTTAACTGAGGGACCTGAATGTTAGATGAAATGTGAATATTTAAATTAAATTGATGAAATCTCCAATTTAGATTATCACGTATTCGCGTTGATAAATTTGAGAATTCTTAATTCTAATTCCTCTTTAAAAATACTTTATTTTAACTCCCCCATTTAGTATTACCAAATTCTAAAATTGTGGAAATTATATCGGTTTCAAGATAAATTTTCATAGCATTTACTAAAACTTATTATATTATATTAATTGCGTCATGGCAGTTGTAGTTATCTTTGAAGGCATGACAAAAGAAAATATTTATTTCGCCGGGTAAAAGGCACAGAAAAATTTTCCTTTTTTTTGAATTATTAATTGTGGTTTTTATGGGAAGAAATACCTCCACAAGAAGTGCAATAAAAAATTGGTTTTCCATTTTCAATTTTTCATTATCTTAAATTAAAACATGTTTCATACTAATGAGGCCACATCGTAGTTTTTTAAATCAAATCGGACAAGTGGTTCGACCTGTCTGACTGGGAACCAACCACTCACCTGATTCGATTTTCAGAATCAATCCAATTGCATTGTAAATGCAGTTAGTTTCGATTGAACTAGCTAGTTTTCCGTCGGATCGGTAAACTTAATTAAATAGGTGAAAAAATAAGTCTATTTAAAGAATAAAAATAAAAATTTATAATATCTTTATTTTATTAGAATTATATTTATATTTCATATTAAATTTGAAGTTAGTATGATTATTATATTAAGAATTTTTTTTATAAATTATTATAAATTATGATATTATGTAAATTTATTATTATTATTATCATTATTATTTAGTTAATATATGATTTAACCTATTAAATTCTTGATTTGACCTATGTACTCATGAGATTCCGGATCCAGACCAATTTTAAAAATTATGAGTCACACTGCTCTCCTTTCCTTTGATTGTGAATAATTGAGGAATAACCGAGTAAATTCTTCTTATTTTCACAATAAAAGATTAAAAAATATTAATATCAAGTACATAATTAGGGGAGAAATAATGAAAGTGAAATATTGAGTACAATGTTATAATCAATGAAATATAATTATAAAATTCTTATCGGTCTCAAGTTCATATTTTTTCAGTTGGGACCCGACTTTTTTTAATGCAATTTTCTTTATTTAAAAATTTATCCAAAATTTGTAGTGTCCTGAAAATCCGGTTTTCGGGTCGGTTTCGGTTCAGTTTTCATTTTTTTTCCTCATGTTTTTTCCTTTCAGGTTTCGCCTCTGGCCCTCTAGATGTAGTCACGTAAGTACCAAAATTACAATATATATATAGTGTTGTTAAAAGTGCAATTCGGGCCGATTCAAGATGGACTTAGAACCATTTGACCCGGTTATGATTTAGTGTGTTTGATTAATGGCTCGGTCCGGTTATGTATCACAGTTCAGGCACATATGAACCGGCCCAAAACTGTTTAAAAATGAGTCGATTAATAGGCCAGGTCGGTTTGGCCTTATGAACTATCTACCTTTTTAAATTTTTTAAAAATTTAAATTGATCTGAAAAAAATCCGAATATTAATTTACATGATTTTTGGTTTTCTTGGCCGGTTCAATAGGGTAACGGTTTAAGTTGATTACGGTTCAACGGGTCCATATTTTTGAATTGACCGTAACCATCCCAACCATAGTTTTCAAAACCGGACCAAGCCATCCGGTTCCACCGGGAACGGCCACTCACTCGGTCTGGTTCTTACAAAAAATCCAATTGCACATTCAAAGAGAAAAATTCTGATTGAATCGGCTGGTTCCCTATTCTACTAGTGAATCTAATTGAACCCGTGAGAAAATCAGTTGACTTGAAATTAAAAAAAATAAAAACATATTATAATGTACATATTTTATTTTATTAGACTTATATTTATATTTTATATTAAATTTTTATTTAATATAATTGTTATATTAATAAATTTTGTTATAAATTATATTCAAATTATAATATTAGGTAAATTTATTAGTAATATTATATTATTAAACATGCGGTTCAACCCATTGAACCTCCAGTCGATACATGAACCCATAAACCCATGCCTACGCCGGTTTTAGGTCCGGTCTGATTTTAAAAACTATGGTCCCAACTTAATAAGAACGGTAATGGACCTGGTTAGGAGCAGTCTGGCCGGTTCCGGGTTTAGACCGTCAGGTTCCGGTGCGGTTACGGATAACCCGGCCCGTTTAACATCTCTAACCATATACCATGTATGGCCTTAAACGTCGTCGTTACTGTTATCACCCCAAAGGCTAAAACCCGAGGAGTAGCTCCCGCCTCCCGGCCGATAAGCCTCACGCAGCTCTCCCGGCAGCGGCCTGTCAGCGCAGGAGGCAACGGAACCTCCTTTCATGGTGGTCTGTTTAGGAAGAGGATGAATGCCCACGCTCTAAAGCTCCTTGGTTGCCCTCTGACTGAGAGACCCTTAAATCTTTCTTCGACCTATCCACCTCAGTTCCCCTTTCAATCTACTCCGTATGTGTCTCGTCTCTGTCGCCGCTTTCCAAAATCCAATTTGCGGCAGATAGGTGGTCGTCGACTTGTCTTCCCAGGACGGAGGCGACACTACATCAGTGCCTGTAGTGCATCCACTGCAAGTGCAAGCTCCAATTCGGTCCTGGTGAACTCAGTTCCCGGGGAAGACCCTGAGTCTACCCAACTATTCGAGGTTTCTAATGTTTCTTTTTCCCATCATATGTTCAAATTGGATACAGCCCGTGCCATCATTTTCTGATGGATAGAGATGTGGTTCCACTACTGACTCTGATCAGGGGACAAGAGAGATTAATTGAGCTATGGAAGTACTACTGGCTTTGATTGTTTATTCTGAATCTTCGAGTTTTAAACATTTCAGAAATTGAAGGATGCTGAAAGAGAGCGTATTAATAAGGTGGAAGAGCTTGAAAGAAAGGCAAATGTTCAGCTAGAGAGACAGCTGGTCATGGCCTCAGACTGGAGTCGCACCTTGTTATCTATGCGAGGGAAGCTGAAAGGAACAGAGTGGGATCCTGAGAATTCGCACAAAATTGACTTCAGCGATTTCCTGAGCCTCCTTAATTCAAACAATGTTCAATTTATTGAGTACTCAAACTATGGGCAAACAGTATCAGGTGCATTAGAACTTATGTTGCTGCTACTGTTTTCTTAGTCGATGTACCCTTTGCTTGTGAATTGAAGTGATGTAAATCACAAAGATTACCCTTTGAACAAATTCCACCATTCACTGATATAGTGAAGTGATGACGATTTCTATTTTTTTTAGTTATTAAGTAATAAAAAGAAAGCCATGAGGAGGTTTTAACTCATTTAAATAGGATCGAGTCATTAATTTTCCACTGCCTCGAAACCTGTATGAGCATGTCTTTTGGATTGAAAATGTCTGGCTTACTGTTCCAAGAGCCTACTCACGAAGGACTGACCTTCAGCATTTGTGAAATGAGGGACTGAGGTCTGCAATAGCTCTGAAAACAACTTGTTCATAGTTTACATGCTCAAAAATATCTTTCCCTGCTCCTTTTAGCCAAGGCATCTCCTTTAATATGTTCTCCAACTCTTCAACTGAAATATATATATATATATATATATTATCATTTTGCAGTCATCTTACCATACTACAGAGATGGAAAGAAAGGAGGAGCAGGACCAGATTCACAGAAAGATGTGATTTTCCGGCGACATGTGATTGACCGGATGCCAATTGACTGTTGGAATGAAGTTTGGAAAAAGTTGCATCAACAAGTGGTGAATGTTGATGTTATCAATGTGGACACGGTCCCTGCTGAGGTTTACTCCACCATAGCAACTGCAGTAATATGGTCTATGCGGCTCGCCTTGTCTGTTGGTCTGTATCTCTGGATTGATAGTGTGATGAGACCTATATATGCAAAGTTGATACCTTGTGATCTGGGGGTTTCTAGTAAGAAGATACCACAGCCACTTAAGCGTCGAGCCCTAGGATCATTGGGCAAGAGCCGGTAAGCAAGAATTAACTTCCTAAAAAAGCAGATAATATTTTTAGTGAACTCTAGTCCGTCTCCAGATTGCTTTCCTTGCTTGTAATTTTTCTTCATATTGAATAAAATTTGTACTAGTACATGCTCTCATGCTGCTTACTGTATCTGAGATGGCCTCTGGATAGTTGCAGAATATTCCGGGCATCTTGTGTTAAAACTGGAAATACTAGGGTAGCATTGGCCGTTTACTATTGCTGCATCTTTTGGTGAATTTTTGTCTGTGTGACCTTCAGCTTGGTGAGTCTTTACCCTATAAGAAAGGAACAGGATGACTTAGCAATAGATTGAGAATTTGATATTGAGCATTGCCATGGTTGGTACAATTCATGGTTAAGTGATAGAAATGGTAATGGTTTTTGCCTGCAGAATTGAGACAATATAGGGAAGAAATTTTGGGATTCTAGAATTCCCTGGCCATTTCAGTGGTCTCTGTGATTTGTGGCTTCTCAATTCCTGTCATTTTGATGCATTGGGTTGTTATATTATTCCAAGAGACCCATGAGTATTGAATTTTATATGTTTAAGTGCCTTCAGTTATTCTAGAGAATACGGAAGAATCAAGCTATCTTTGGGATTTGTGGGTGTTTGGAGAGTTTCATGTGTTGCTGGGTCTGCCCTAGATTATATTGAAGTTACCCAAGCATTCTTGAGATCTTATGGTATATATTTTACTGATAAAGACAGGTTACAAAACCATCCATGTCATTATCGTGAATTTTGATGGTCTCTATCTTGATTGAACGAAGGACTACATGTTCTTGCATTTTGAATTATTAAAGAGGTAGGATGGAAAGCATGATTGCTAAATGATAGGTCTCTGGTACTGCATCATACTTGTGGATCTAATTTTTGCTGCCTTGTATGCAGGGCAAAGTTCATATCTGCTGAAGAGAAAACTGGAGTTACTTTTGATGATTTTGCTGGTCAGGAATATATAAAGCGGGAACTACAGGAGATTGTTAGGATACTAAAGAATGAGGAAGAGTTCCAGAACAAAGGCATCTACTGTCCAAAAGGTGTACTTCTTCATGGGCCTCCTGGAACTGGCAAAACCCTACTGGCTAAAGCTATTGCTGGTGAAGCTGGCCTCCCTTTCTTTGCTGCAAATGGTACTGACTTTGTAGAGGTAGGCTATACATTTGATGTTTTATCTTGATATGTGATGCAACTGGTTAATGTATCCACCTAATGTTTGATGGTCAAAATTCTTGCTGTGCAGTTCCTTTATGTGAATAAATTGAGACTGGGAAGTTATATGATTTTTTGTTGCCTGCATTATATTGAGCTTTGGAATATTGAGGATAGGTTTCCATGGAAAGATGCAAAGCTCAGCATAAGTTTTCATTTAGGAATTGCAGCTTAGAGATGATACTGAATGGTAGAACTTGTCAATTGTTATTGATCTATCTTTTCTAATATATGTTCACAATTGTAAGTGGAGTATGGCATGTCGTATAAAGCTCTTCAGATCCTTCTTGGATATTAGTAATAATCCTTGGCATATATATCTATACATATATATTCCTCAGTCTACGGCTACTGGCAACTTGCAAAACCATGGTCATCTTAGTTTGAGCCTCTTATCTCTTTCTTAAGGATGAAAATTATCCTTGAGCAAATTATGAAGTTAAATGCATTATAAAGTGTTAGGTTGTTTAAACTTTGCAGATGTTTGTTGGTGTGGCAGCATCTCGTGTTAAGGACCTTTTTGCTAGTGCCAGATCATTTTCGCCTTCAATTATTTTCATTGATGAAATAGACGCTATTGGTAGCAAGCGTGGTGGACCTGATATTGGCGGTGTAAGATAGCATGCATTTTATATTTAAGCTTTGTTTTTTTATAAAAAGCTCTCATAATTTACATAGGTTGGTACCTCTATGTTGAGCAATTTTCCCGGCCTTTAATTGTCATTCTTTTCATATATATTAACTGATAGGTTTTAAATTTCTCTGGACAGGGAGGTGCAGAAAGGGAGCAAGGACTGCTTCAGATATTAACTGAAATGGATGGCTTTAAAGTTTCTACATCACAGGTATGCACATACACAATATCATCTGCATCAATGAGCAATCAAAAGATTGTGAAATGCTGATGAGGCTTACACTTGTTAGGTATTAGTAATTGGTGCCACCAATAGATTGGACATTCTTGACCCTGCTTTATTGAGGAAAGGTCGCTTTGACAAGATTATAAGAGTAGGCTTGCCATCTAAGGATGGTCGCTTGGCGATATTAAAGGTACATTTCTTGACAGAATGTTGTAGGGATCTAGCTTGTTATGAACTTCCTCTGGATATTAAGATCTTCCTCTAGTCCATCTCAGGTGCATGCAAGGAACAAATTTTTCCGTTCAGAAGAGGAGAAGGGAGTGCTATTGCAGGAAATTGCAGAACTAACAGAAGATTTCACAGGGGCAGAACTACAAAACATACTGTGAGTAAATGTCTCTTGGTTGGTCCTCCTCTAAAATAGAGGTTATCCTAGTGATCTCGGATTCTTCATGACAGGAATGAAGCAGGAATTTTGACTGCCAGAAAAGATTTAGATTACATTGGACGGGATGAGCTCCTAGAGGCTTTGAAAAGGGTAAATAGCAGCACTGTTCATTCCATCGCTGCAGGGAGCATTTTTACCTCTTTTCCTTGAGTAAATGGTTTCCTCTGGACATTAATCTGCAGCAAAAAGGCACATTTGAAACTGGACAAGAAGATAGTACTGAAGTTCCTGAGGAGTTGAAGCTCAGATTGGCATATAGAGAGGCTGCTGTTGCTGTTATTTCGTGCTACTTTCCTGACCCCCATCGACCTTTCATTCAGGTGAATGGAGAATTTTGTAGAATTTTCTCTCCCCTCATGCATTTCTCAATCTGCTTTCCTTTATGTGTTCTGCAGACAGATATAAATTCAATTCGCAGCCAGCCAAACATGCAGTATAAAGAAATCTCAGGGAGAGTTTATGCTCGGAAATCTGATTATGTGAATGCTGTAATCAGAGCTTGTGCTCGTAAGTTGAAGTCTGGGATTTTTTTCTCAGTCTGATTGACTAGAAACATCATTTATGTTTTTTTGCTTTTTCTGCTATTGGATTTGTATATTTTGGTGATGCGATTAGAGGATATACGGAGCAATTAGGCATACGTTGATCGATACCAACTCCTCTGAATTTGGTACATTCTCTTTGGTTGAAGACATAAGATGTCTAAATTGCTGCTTTTTTGCAGCTCGGGTGATTGAGGAAGGAATGTTTGGAATTAATAACTTGTGCTGGATATCCGCAAAGGCCACATTGGAGGCTTCGAGACTAGCAGAGTTTTTGATCCTCCAGACAGGCATGACTGCATTTGGGAAAGCATACTATAGGAATCAAAGTGATCTTGTGCCAAATGTATGTTAATCGAGTATCAGTACAATCAATTGGTAACTTTCTGTCATCATCACAATGGAACTGTTCCTTTCATGTAATTTCTATTTTTCTCCAACAGCTTGCACCCAAACTTGAAGCTCTTCAGGATGAATATATGCGCTTTGCTGTGGAAAAATGCAGTTCCGTGTTGAGAGAGTATCATTCAGCTGTGGAAACCATTACTGGTAGTATTTTAGTGGTTGACTCACCTTTTTTCCCTCCTTTCTTTCCAGTTATTTTCAGTTTATTGCTTTTGTGAATACTGTGTTGGTTGAAGTGAGAAAATTTGTATATGTAATTTGTCAATCATATATAGGTTGAGCAAGATGTCTTGCTTCATCATTTCCTTGTGATGGACTTTCTGGAGGCAGTGACTTGTCTTTTTTATTGTTCCTGCTTTTGCAGATACTCTACTTGAAAGGGGACAAATAGATGCCAAGGAAATTTGGGAAGTATATAATTCTGCTCCTCGAATACCACAGGTAGATCTCCACTCTACATCACATAAAAGGAAGTGTGCAACTGTAAATTTATGTATGGAAATTTATGGGAATACCTGATATTGTCTATATAATTGATTTCTGAGATTGCAATTACATGCTTACCAATTTGATCCTAAGTGTGTTCCACTCATTTAATTGTTTCTTGCTTCAGCCTCTTGTGGCCCCAGTTGATGAATATGGTGCCCTGATTTATGCTGGAAGATGGGGAATTCATGGTGTGACACTGCCTGGAAGGGCCACATTTGCTCCAGGGAATGTTGGGTTTGCAACATTTGGTGCTCCTCGACCAATGGATGTATGTGCACATCTTGCTGTTCTAGTCCCCTCTCCCCTGTCCTCTCTCTGGGCCAGACTTTCAAGTTTGTTATAATTATTATTTCTGTATGTCTAGAAATATTTTTCTGAATGATGCCAAACAGTGCTGATTATGGTGTTTGGCTTTTTATCCGTAGACTCAGAGCATCAGTGATGAGACCTGGAAGCTTATTGATGACATTTGGGACAGGAGGGTTCAGGAAATAAAAGACGAAGCTACAATGGAGATTGAGGAAGAAAAGCAGATGCCACAACTGCTTATGGCCAGCCATTTCCTCTGATGATAATGATAACATCATCGAGTTGGAAGTAAACTCTCTTTTACGCTTGGTAGTCTGTTTTCGACCTCCATGGCCTGATACTCAGGAATTACAAATGCAGGCTTTAAAGTTCTATATTCTGGTGAAGAGGATCCTGGGAAGTAGTAGACCCTGGACAAGGTGCTTGAGCTGATTGCATGACTGTTTGCTGAGAAACTGCGGACGTGATTGTTGTTTGTATGCGAATGCTTTAGACGGCTCGGCTGGTAAGTCGAGAAGTGCTGAGAATGACCGAGTGATGATCATCACAGGGGAGAATATTTTTGTAGCTCGATGAGTTGTATATTAGTCTGTAGGTTGCTGAATGGTTATAACTATCACCATTTAATCTCACAATCATATGCCGGTGTAGTGTTGTTGTCCTTCTGGGTTTTTGTTACACCTTCTCTTGACAGCGGAATTCAGAAGTACAATTTGTGGCATGTGCTGCGATACACATTGTAGAAGGCATTTTCTGGAAAATATGGAAACGAAAAACTTGCAGCATGGGATGATCTGCGCATTGTCATTCATCTGATGAATTATTTTTCCATGTTGAGTTGCCATCTCGTCAACGAGCCATCATTTATACAAAGCTGTATGATAATTTGCAGAAACTTTTCTTATAAAGGAACATGTTTTATTCAACAAGGAGAGAGGATTCTTTACAGCAAGGAAGGTTGTTCAACGAGAAGTTGAAACCTACAAATACTGCATCTCTCCCCCGACATCTCTCTCTGTATATGGCTGCATGCAATATTCCGAGGTTAGACCCGGAAGTATAAGAGGTCTGGATCGATTTCTTCGCTGAGCGGATGTGGCATAGGGAACTTGGGCAGGAGACTTGCGACATGTTTAGCACATTCCAAGTACGATGAATATGCACTGGTGTTACTTCGGTGTCTGGCATCCTTGCAATGGTAACCTTCGGTAGGATCTTCTCCTATTTTTGCTGCCTGGATCGCGCCAGCCAACCCTATAACCCCGAAACTGCAGCTATTATGCTTCCCTACGAGCTCAATAAGTGCCTCCTCCTTGAATGTCCAGCTTCCCGTTTTCAGGTCAAAGTGGTAGAGAGGAAGGAACCGCTGCCCATAAGCGGTTATGAATTCCAAGGCATCGAGAATGAACTCGAATTCCTCTCGGGACATGTAGTAAGGGAAGCTTACTCTTGTCCATCCAGTTTTAAGCCCGAGGTAGCCCTGAAACAGCAAAATACAACGAGTAGTTGTATCGGTTTCTCACTTGAAACCCTGGTGAAAGGTATTGAATTCCCATCCACTTTCTCTTATCTCTTCTATAGTGATTCAATTTTGTATATCCTTTGTGTTAATTGTTAACTTGAAAGATGTCCTCTTCGAGTTCCGTTCCGGGGACCACGGAGAATGATTTGTTTCTGTAGCTGAACTCTTGCCCGTACAAGTCCCATCACCATGTTAATGCTACCTGAAACTGCCGCCGTGGGTGACCCTGCAACTCTCCCACTCACGGGGATTAAGTATGAAAGAACGATTATGAAGAACTTTACCTTTTCAATGGCTGATCTAAGTGCAAAGGATTGAGCCTCCGTGAGCCTGAGCAGAGCATGACCGTATGGCCCTGCACAAGCGCACCCGCCTCTCGACTGGATCCCAAAGAGATCATTCAGCAGAGTCGCTACGAACTGCCCATGGAGCGGCTTGTCCCTCTTGTTCCCAATTTCTTCCCACACATTAAGCTCCCCTCTCTCATCCCTTCCCTCCTTTGGATCCGGAGAATAAGTCCTGGAGTATATCAGAAATGAAAGAATAGCTTGTCGGTCCACAGTTCTATTTCCGAGAATCTCAATGTTCCGGTTCCGGATCAGCCTCTGGAATGCTTCTGCGATGTAGCCATGCTCTAGTTTCCTGATCGTTTCAAACCCCACGTAGGCTTTCAGCTGGAAGGCCAGTGATGCTCTTATTATTTGGATGATCGGTGGAGTCCCGGCATTCTCCCTCTCCTCTATGTCTTTCATGTACATTGTGCACTGCAAGAAATGGCAGTAGTTAGATGGTCGAGACAGGTTCAGTTTTCGGTTCACAACAACTTTCAGATTACCTGTTCACCGAGGCCATTGACATAATCAACGGTTCCACCTCCACAAGTGGAAGGGGGAGAAGATCTGAGCAGATACAAGGACTTCTTCATGAGGAGGATCCCAGGAGACCCCGGCCCACCCAAAAACTTGTGCCCACTCAGGAATATTGCATCGTACCCTTCATCCTTGCCGGGTCTCATGTCGATCTCAACGTAAGGCCCACTGCATGTATATATAATAAAGCTAGTGAGATCCCCACGTATCACATGAATTTGCAAGTGCTGATAAGGACAGCCGATTGAGTTTCAAAGAAATAGTTAAAAATAAACCTTGCTGCAAAATCAAAACAAGCGAAGGCTCCATAGCTGTGGAGGAGCTTCGCCATCATTCTTGTGTCGATGTGAATCCCAGTGACGTTGCTGCAAGCAGAGAAAGATCCCAGGAGGGGCCTGCCCTTGTCCTTAAAGTACTCTAGCTTCTGCTTCAAACTTTCCATGTCAAGTAGCCCGTTGCCGTCTAAACTGATCTCTATGACTTCTGCTAAGCTCTGCCTCCATGAGAGGAGGTTAGAGTGGTGCTCAAATGGCCCAACGAAGACGACCCACCTCTCCTCACTGGGAAGGCAGTTGAGGACTCTCTCCCTCAAGATTGATGGAACAGCAATCCCCATAACCTCTTGGAGCCGCTTGACGGATCCAGTGGAGCCTGATCCACAGAACAAGAGTGCTGTCTCAGGCCCTCCTCCCAGGCACTTCTTGATGTACGAGGTTGCTTCCTGGACCGTCTTCGTCGTCATGTGGCCCACGTAACTGTCGCTTGTGTGAGTGTTCCCTGTACGCACGCATTCAATCATTACATCTCAGTTGTCCTAGTCGCTCAGATACGCATGGAAGAAGTATAACAATAATTATAGTTGGTGCGCTTACCATAGCAAGGAAGAATGTTACTGGCGATGAAGTTCTCAATGTAGTGAAGGCACCTCCCGGAGGCAGTGTGATCGGCATAAGTGATTTGCCGCTGCCCAAGAGGCGACATGAAAGTTGCATTGCCACCGATGATCTGAGATCGGATCCACGTGAGCTTCTCTTCGGCGGGTGCAGTGGGCGGTGGGAGCCCGGCCATGGGCGCCACGAACGCCAGTCCTAGTCCTTCTGGCACTGTCTTTCCATTGCCGGAGCTGATTTTCTTCAGGGAACTCGGGGCAGCCAGGCCTTGTCTGAAGATGGGATGCTGCTGCTCTATGTCCATTGTGAATAGCGACGGTGTGAGATGGCAGTGGTGAAGTTTGGAAGACTATATATAGGAAGGGAAGAGGACAATGTTGTGTGCAAGTGAGCAGAAGGTCAACTGGGGGGAAGCAGAAGAAGTGGCCATCTGAAAGCAAAATATACGGTGGGTATTTTTAAAAATAAAAAATAAAAATGGTGCTTATGTAAAGAATGATGGTATATTTATATATAAAAAATTTACCAAAAATTCAGTAATTATATAAAAAAAACGAATATATATATTTATGAAACTAATTGATGTCGCATTAAAAATGAATAAATTATATTGTAGTATTTATAATTTATGGTATATCAGTAGATGGCTGGTTGTGGCCCAGACTCCGATTTGTGGGATGATAAGGTAGGATTTGTGTCTAAAACTAAATTAAACAAAAATTCCTTTACTATGCTTCCCATGGTGAAAACAAAAACCCAAAAAAAAAAAGAGAAAAAGAAAAAGAAAATTCATATACGCCAACGCCACGTAGAGAGATACTGCGGACATTCTCCTCAGCGACACTGACATCATATCATAGGATTTAGGCCCGTGGGAAATGTTAAGCTGCGAAGAAGCCCAAGGAAGGGAGATATCTCTGTGGGCCCCTAGGCAGAATGATGTTGGACTGCCCATTGGGAGTGTGCCACGTCACGCGTGATGGTCAACTTTGCCACGTCACGCGCGATCGTTAATTCTCCGTTGTACAATGCATGCCACTGGCTGTCGTTCTCGACTATTGCGTATGACGCTGCCGCCGCCGCTTCTATGGCTTCTCCCGTGAGAAGGTCAATGGACTGAATCCACTGTGTGATACTACGAATTTGTTATCGTATGAGCTGTCTACGCAATGAGATGCATACATTTTATGGGCTCTCTCTCTCTCTAATTCCTGAAAATTCTCGGCACGGGCCTGGCCCGAAAGGTTATCGGGTCATGCTGACCCGACACGATAAACTGTTAGCCCAATAGCACCTGACCTAAGGTGTAGGTGCATTTTATTGGGTTGGACCAGGGTCTTGCGAGACAAAGACTCCCTGTGTCTGTATCGAATGTCATGATGGGGCATCAACGGTTGTCGGGGCATCGATGGTTGGATATGGTGTTAGGAGTCGGGTGCATCTGGAACCATAATATAGTCTGTTGATCAGCAGTTCTGCTTGCCGAGAATTCGATGCTTCTTGGCTTCTATAGATAGCTGTCTCCTAATTGTTTCTGATGAATAATTTGTCCAGTTTCCTGATCACTAGGCAGCCCACGTAGTCTTTCACCCAGGAGGCAACAGTGCTTTCCTCTGCGTCCTCTCTGCATAATAAGTAAAATTCTTCAAAAAGAAATAGGATTGGAGCAGTGGCACAGCTCTTAAAAACTGAGCTCAGGTGTCTTGCTTGACGCCCAAATATCGAGTTTCGATTAGTTAAAGTTGTTCCATATTTGGGGAAGCAGTGATCATAATGCTATAATCTGAGCTAGTGGGTTTATGCTAGTCTGCTACTTTTACTGGATTTTCCTATTTGGTCGTAACGTCTCCTGAGATCAGGCGGATGATCAGATCATAGTTTAGATACTTCCACAAGCTTGACTAGACGGCCTTCGAAACTCTGGTGCCGGAGAATCTGCAGGCAGACTACTTTTACTGCTAAATTGCAGCACAAGTATATATACTCAGCATAAGTGAACTATCATCAATCACGTAGTTGGACAACGATATAACAAAGTTCACTCTGAAAACTATCCGAAACCAAATCATGTTGGCCCTCTGTTTCATTTACCTCTCTACTTCGTGTTTCCGGGTTCACCTTTTCTTGATAGCAGCATTCACGACTACTTCAAGTATGAGAAATGAACAGTCGCAGAAAAGGTTGATTTGTATACATCGTTCACCCATCTTGCGCCGCATCAGCAATCAATCAGTCTATGCAAAGCCGTGTGATAATTTGCAGAAACATTTCTTATAAAGGAACAGATTGTAGTTAACAAGGGGAAGGAATTCTTCTTAACAGCAAATTAGGCTGCCCAATGAGAATTTGAATCTGATAAATAAGGCATCTTTTTCCTACATCTCTCTCCCTCTTTGTGTGTGTGTGTGTGTGTGTGTGTGTGTGTTCGTGCGTGTGCCTGTGTATGGTTATATACAATACTCCGAGGTCAGACCCGAAAATATAAGAGGTTCGGATCAATTTCTTCGCTGAGCCGACGTGGCATAGGGAACTTAGGCAGGAGACTCGCGACATGTTTAGCACATTCCAAGTATGACGAATATGCACTGGTTTTACTTTGATATCCGGTATTCTTGCCATTGGAGCCGTCCGTAGGATCTTCTCCTGTTTCTGTTGCATGGATAGTGCCAGCCAACGGCGAGACCCTGAAACTGCAGTCCTTATCCTTCCCCACGAGCTCAGCGAGTGCCTTCTTCTTGAACGTCCAGATTCCCGTTTTCAGGTCAAAATGGTATAGAGGAAGGAACCGCTGTCCATAACCAGCCAAGAATTCCAAGACGTCGAGAATGAACTCGAATTCCTCTCGGGACATGTAGTAAGGGAAGCTTACTCTTGTCCATCCAGTTTTAAGCCCGAGGTAGCCCTGAAACAGCAAAAACGCACCAAGTAACGGTATCAGTGTACGAGGTATGCCCTGATGAAATTGATCGAAATTCTCATCTATTTTCTCTTATATCTTCTATAGTGATTCATTTTTTTATATCCTTTGTATTAAACAATTTAAAGATGCCACCATAGGATACCCTGCAACTCTCCCTCTCGCTCGAATTAGAGAGAGAATTACTAAGGAGAACATTACCTTTTCAATGGCTGATTTAAGTGCTAAAGATTGAGCCTCAGTGACCCCAAGCAGAACATGGCCATATGGGCCCGCACAAGCGCACCCGCCTCTCGATTGGATCCCAAAGATATCATTCAGCAAGGTTGCCACGAATTGCCCATGGAGCGGCTTGTCCCTCTTGTTCCCAATTTCTTCCCACATGTAAAGCCCTCCTCCCTCATCCCTTCCCTTCTTCGGATCCGCATAATTAGTCGTGGAGTATATCAGAAATGAAAGAATGGCTTGTCGATCTGCAGTTCTGTTCCCGAGAATCTCTACGTTCCGGTTAGGGATCAGCCTCCTAAATGCTTCTGTGATATAGTCGTGCTCTCGTTTCCTGATTGACTCATACCCGACGTAGGATTTCAGCCGGAAGGCCAGTGATGCTCTTATTATTTGGATAATTGGCGGAGTTCCGGCAAGCTCCCTCTCCTCAATGTCTTTCATGTACACCGTGCACTGCAAGAAGAGGCCAGTTTTTAGATAGTAGAGACAGGATCGATTTTCAGGTCACAATGGCTTCAAGATTACCTGTTCGCCAAGGCCATTGGCATAATCAACTGTCCCACCTCCACAAGTGGAGGGGGGAGAAGATCTGAGCAGATATAGGGGTTTGCTCATGAGCAGGATCCCTGGAGACCCCGGCCCACCCAAAAACTTGTGCCCGCTTAGGAATATCGCATCGTATCCGTCCTCCTCTCCAGGTCTCATGTCGATCTCCACATAAGGCCCGCTGGGTGCATAATAAACCGAGTGAATCCCCGAGTATTAATGAATTTGCAAGTGTTGATACGGGCAACCGTTTGTGTTTCAAAAGAATAGTTAAAAACAAACCTTGCTGCAAAATCGAAACAGGCGAAGGCTCCATAGCTGTGGAGGAGCCTGGCCATCGCTTTCGTGTTGATGTAAATCCCAGTGACGTTGCTGCAAGCAGAGAAGGATCCCAGGAGGGGCCTGTTCTTGTCCTTAAAGTAGTCAAGCTTCTGCTTCAGACCTTCCATGTCAAGTAGCCCGTCACCGTCTAAACCAATCTCAACGACTTCTGCTAAGCTCTGTCTCCACGACAGTAGGTTAGAGTGGTGCTCAAATGGCCCAACGAAGACGACCCACCTCTCCTCACTGGGAAGGCAGCTGAGGACTCTCTCCCTCAAGATCGACGGAATAGCAATCCCCATAACCTCCTGGAGCCGCTTGATGGATCCGGTGGAGCCCGAACCACAGAACAAGAGCGCTGTCTCAGGCCCTCCTCCTAGGCACTTCTTGATGTACTTGGCTGCTTCATGGACCATCTTCGTTGTCATATGGCCCACATAACTATCGCTTGTGTGAGTGTTTCCTGTATACACGCATTAAACCTGTACATCTCAGTTGTCGATTATCCCGGGGGGTTTGGTCAGAGATGCGGTGGATCTATCCTCGTAACAATGACAAAAGGTGCGCTTACCGTAGAAAGGAAGAACGTTACTGGCAATGAAGTTCTCAATGTAGTGAAGGCACTTCCCGGAGGCAGTGTGATCGGCATAGGTGATCCACCGCCTGCCAAAAGGGGACACGAACGTCGCATCGCCACCGATGATCTGAGACCGAACCCACGCGAGCTTCTCATCGGTGGGCGCAGTGGGCAGCGGGACCCCGGCCACTGGGGCCATGAATGCTGATCCCAGTCCTTCCGGCACAATCTTCCCATTGCTGGAGCTGATCTTATTCGGAGAACCCGTAGCAGCTGTGGATCGTCTAAGGACGGGATGCTTCTCTATTTCCATTGAGAACAGCGATAGTGTGATGATGAAGTTTGTGAGATGAAACATTGGGAGGGAAGGGAGGAGGATAGATATACAGCGTGTAGTAAGTGAGCAAACGGTTTGATGGGCGAAGCAGAAGAAGACGGCCATCTGAATGGGAAACGTTACGGTGGGTTTCAAAAGGTGGCGCTCAAGTAAAGCCATTGGAAAGGGAAATCCATTGGAACCGGCAGCATTTGTATTCCTTTATTCTTTGAACATTTCCTCTCTCCCTCTTTCCTCCGGGTGAGAGGCGGAGACCATGTGATCTTCTTCATTTCCATGGAACGCGTTCATGGTCAAGCCCAAGCCTTGAGCATCTGTCGAGTGATGGGACCGATGACAACTGATGAATCCATATTGACTGACAAAGTGGGACAAGTTCTGAACAGATTTCGATGAGATTTACCTTCCATTGGGAGCGGAATGAAATTATGGAATCAATTGAGATCTGAAAGTTAAAATTAAACTCCCTTATTTAAAATTTGATGTGAAGATGGGTTACTATTCATGGCACCCTGGTCAACTCTTTGGGTTTGACAACGTCCCTCGGCGCTCCGCAGAGTGCAAACCGGATCCTGTTGATTTCGATCATGTATAAGTTTCTGGTTTATATTCAATTGCTCGTGTTATTTGGACGGTCAAAATTCTAATCTAACGAACTTCGATTTGAAATTTATCCTAGGCTCCATTTTTAACGATAATAATCAGGTCCATTAAAAACGCCAAATGGCATTAAAAGTATAGGAGACCCGACGCGTTGCCAGACAGATAGCATGTAGAGGAGGGGGACACGGCGGACATTTCTGTCGGTCTCAGCGACATTGAAATCCTGGGATTTGGCCCCTGGGGTACGAGGAGCTGCCAAGTTGGGGGGCCATCTCTGTGGGCCGTCAGCCGGATGACGCAGGCTGCCCAATGAAAGCGTGCCACGTCATCCGTGACTGTTAATTTTCCACATCCTGGACAGCGCATTGCCACCGACTGTTTTTTGTTTTTGAATGCGGCGTGCGCCGCTCCTCCGAGAAAGAGAGTCATGGTCAGAGGGCATAAGCCATAGTATTGTACCTTGGGCTGTTAAATGGGCCGGATTGGCCCGGAACCGGTACGGTATATTTTCTCAATGAAACAATCAAGAATCAGGCGAGCTGTCTAAAAAATTAGTCTGAAACAATTATGAAACCAGTATGAACCGTCACGAATTGGTCTAGACTTGCCGGGCCACCGAAGATCCTTGATTAAATTTTAATATTTATTTTAAAAAATAATATTTCCATAATTGAAATAAATACTAAATTCCTAATTTATGATTACAAGTAAAATATAGAAATATGAATTTTTTTTCTTTTGAGTAGCTTGAAAAAATTTAGAAAACAAAAGGGGATCTCGAACTGGCCCGCTTAGGCTCAATTTTAAGTCAGTTTAAGACTTCTTGAGCAATTACATGTATTTAGACTGATCCGTTAAAGTTAATAGGTCAAACTATAATCGAATTAAATGGTTTTGGGTCCGTTTTGAACCGATCTGAACTACATCTATAGATGATCCCATTAAGATCCTATGGATACATGAAATCCGAAATTACGATATCATATGAGAGTACGAACGCACCCATATCCACTTGAGCATTACTTAAGCATGTATGAGTGTCAACAACCACACGCACGCACTCATCTGATGGACTCGTTTTACCAACGGTGCAAATCTAAGAATAGATGCAAGCGGTAAGCTGCTGATGTGTTTTTCCAGCATCCATATTCCATACCAACTCATCTTTATATATACAACAATCTAGTAATTCAAAATTCATCACCATACCAATTCATCTTTCTTCATTTTCTTCTAATATTTCGACCCACCTAGAAAAGTTGTCGGCCTACGATTGTGGTTACGATCCTTCCGGTGATGCCGGCCGGGGTTTTACGACGGTTTCGGGTCGGTTCAATGAGAAAAACGGGGTCGTGTCAATTCCGATTCAACATGTCTATTTCTCAAACTCGGCTCGTAACCGTCCTCAACTACGTGCTAATTTCGGGGCGATCCAAACCAAAACTGGCCTGTTTAACATTTCCAACAAGCCCGAGCGCACGCGCGCACTGACACACACCTATCCAATGGACAGCTCATCTTATTATCAATGGTGCAAATTGAAGAATAGATAGGAGCAATAAGCTGCTGGTACATTTCTCTTGCGTCCACACTGTGATCTAAGTAAATTCTCACAGGGTTGGCCGAACGTGATCCCCTCCGCCGCCCCAAGGGCTGACCGAATTCCCTTCTTGCGCGCTCGTGGAGGGAACGACACGGCAGAATCCTACGTTGGCCTCATCCATATCAATTTCTCCGACCCTTTTTTTTTTTCCTTTAAAAAAAAACAGTTTTTTTTCTCCGGGCGGGTGAAGATAAGAAGCCTTTTGTTCTGGAAATTTAATCAATGTAAGGTATTCCGCCGCCTTTGGTGACATATGCACGGACCGATAGGGGAGTACCGTGGTGCAAAACGACAACGTTTGAGAATGCAACGTCCAAATTTTGTTTTAAGATTTTTAAAAACCTGTCAGTTTGATTAAAATGGTTAAAATTTTGTTTTTGTCGATAGTCTGATTGTTTTAATGTGTTTGAATTGATTCAATGACATGTATCAACTTGCTGATCTAATGTTAGAAATATTTTTATAATTTCCCCCCAAAAAATAGAAAACTAAACAAAAAAATATTTATTTACTCATATTTAATAAAAATTCCTATGGTTCAGTAATTAAACCGAATTAAGAGGGATAAGAAAAATTCACTTAAATTCTTCCTCTCTTTTTTGGGCCTCCATTAAATTCTCTCTTTTAATTTATACGGTTAATTATAAATGTTGGATTAAACCGTTAAATAATGTAAAATTCTTCCTGAAAAACCTTCCCCAGTTTCGAATGCATGGAATCGTCGGAGATCATGAAGTCAACGTATTGGAATGAAACAGGAGAAAAGCAGAAAACAGGGAATCAATCCAAGGGCGCCGGTAGCAGCCAGGAAAGGGAAACCGGTGTTCTTCCGCGGTTTTCCGCCCCACCTTTCATCCTCGTGAGCAACTTGACTTGACTGGCGCCGCTAAGCGAACGGGATACGGACTCTAATCTTTTTCCATCATGCCCCCATAAATAACCGATTCAGACGCTCCCCGTTCTACCCACGACCAAGACAGTCATCATTGATAATCATCAGAGCTCAGAAGACAGCTAAAAAACATCAGTTCTTACGGCACAAACATGTCGTGCGCTGCCGGTGAAGTCATACGCTGCAGAGGTATTATTCCTGCCTTAGTTAGACCCCCCCTTTTTTTTTCTTAATCTCTATGAATCTCAGCTGGGTTCGATTTTGCTTGTGGAAGTTTGCTCCTTTTCTGTTCCTGTGACTTCTTGTATGAATACAGACGCGTTAATTGAGGCCCTAGCTTTGAGCTTGAACCTTTACTGCTGTTCATGCATTCTTGGTGACCTCAGTCTCGAGATTCCACCAAGTTGAACCTTGAAAAAGAAAAGATTGGTGCTTTGGATTTGTATTAAGCGGTCCGTTTCTCAATATATCGGAAGAATTGGTTGCCCAACTGATGTCTTCACCTTTTTGGATTCATGCTTCTGTTCTTGGCGATACTAGGAATAGAAGAAGTGTTCATGTCATTTGTTATTATTATTTATTTTTTGGGGGGAGGTTGGGGGAGGGATTACGGTCGTAAGTCATGCTATTGAGTGGGCTTATGGGATGCTCCACGCAATGCAGCCGCGGTGGCATGGGAACCGGGAAAGCCGCTGGTTATAGAAGAAGTGGAGGTGGCTCCTCCGCAAGCAAACGAGGTCCGTATCAAGGTCCTCTACACCGCCCTCTGCCATACCGATGTCTACTTCTGGGAGGCCAAGGTAACTCCACTCAATGTCTTCTTCTACAAGCTTAAGATTGACGCGTCGAACCAACTTGATCTACATTGAGATGCACTTTCTACAAGTTTCAAGCTCTTAGATCAGTAGTAGTAACCATTTCAAAGATTTTGCGTTCGCAATGCCTCAGTTTGTTATTGGCTCTAAATTCGTTCTGAGGCAATTTTGTCTTCAAATCTCAGGGGCAAACCCCAGTGTTTCCTCGGATCCTAGGTCACGAAGCAGCAGGGTAAGTGTGTTTTATCTCTTTGCATGTTATCCTTTCCCTTCCATTATGGCTACTCACCAAGGTTTTAGAGATGCAGTCCTACCGGATGACTGAATTCATGGGCTGAGGATTATCTGAAAATCGTGTTTCTTTTTTTGGTGCTTTAGGATCGTGGAGAGCGTGGGTGAAGGTGTGACGGAGCTCAAGCCCGGAGACCATGTCCTCCCCGTGTTCACAGGGGAATGCAAGGAGTGTCGCCACTGCAAATCAGAGGAGAGCAACATGTGCGACCTTCTCAGGATAAACACTGACAGAGGAGTGATGTTGAACGATGGCAAGTCAAGATTCTCGATCAAAGGGAAGCCCATTTACCACTTTGTCGGGACTTCCACCTTCAGCGAGTACACCGTGGTCCATGTCGGCTGTGTCGCCAAGATCAACCCCGCTGCTCCCCTCGACAAGGTCTGCATCCTCAGCTGTGGAGTCTCTACAGGTCAGTAGTTGCAGCCATGTTATGGCACTGTTTTGTTTGGCGGTATGATGCCGATTTTCTGCCTTCTTGTTCGTCAAGAGCATCCGGACTTTGCTTGTTCTTTCAGAAATCAACAGAAGGTCTCTGAGCCTCTTTTTCCCTTTCCCCCAGGCGGAAAAATAAATCTGAAAAGGAACGAAAATTTGTGCTATTTTATGATAGTATTCTTAGGCTGTCCTTCACCTAACAAGAAGATTACCTTTATTTCAGGTCTAGGGGCAACCCTGAATGTTGCTAAGCCGCCAAAGGGTTCAACAGTGGCAGTATTCGGACTTGGAGCTGTTGGCCTCTCCGTGAGTATCGTTATCAGTTTAATTTTACTCGGGGATGATCTCTAAGGTTGCTTGCTGTTTGCCTTGGAAGTTGAGACAATGGTTCTGTTATCTTATTGTCCTACAGGCTGCTGAAGGAGCTAGAATTGCTGGAGCCTCAAGGATCATCGGTGTTGATCTCAACCCGAAAAGGTTCCATCAAGGTGAGAGGGTCATAACCGGATCGAATCTATTATTCTGATAGTGTCTATTCTTCCATTGCCGTTCTGATGGTTTACTTCTTTATTGCTCATCATCAGCCAAGAAATTCGGTGTCACTGAATTCGTGAACCCGAAAGACTATGACAGGCCTGTGCAAGAGGTCAGTGATTAGCAGCTGAGACCATGTTCGGATAATCCCAAACTGAGGCCATCATTTCCGGTCTAACCTCAGCTCCAATATCGCAGGTGATTGCTGAAATGACCGACGGAGGAGTCGATCGAAGTGTTGAGTGCACAGGGAATGTCAATGCCATGATTTCTGCATTCGAATGCGTCCACGATGTAACTCCCAAAATGAACTTCGATCTTCAGAATTTCCTCTTATTCAGGCTTACATACGACACGGTTTCACTTGTACTTTACCCTTCTCTATGTCACTTATTCAGGGATGGGGTGTAGCTGTGCTTGTCGGTGTGCCGAACAAGGACGATGCCTTCAAGTCCCACCCGATGAATTTCTTGAACGAGAGGACACTCAAGGGGACCTTCTTCGGCAACTACAAGCCTCGGACCGACCTCCCTTCGGTCGTCGAGATGTACATGAAGAAGGTAAATGATTATCCAACCTGTCCCGGTTAGGAATGAAATCCAAAAATTCTTTATCCAGACTGCTCTCTCTACCAACTTGGCACAAGAGGCAGCCATTATACTGTATTATTCGATGACCCGTTATCGGTCGAACTGAACCGAACCAATCGGTATTTAAGTGCATGAGAAAAATGCCGCCTGACGGGCCTTTTCTGTTCTGCCCTGAACATTTTATTTACTGGCAGGAGCTGGAGCTGGAGAAATTTATAACTCACGAGGTTACCCTCTCCGATATCAACAAGGCGTTTGACTACATGCTTAAAGGGGAGAGCCTTCGGTGCGTTATCAAAATGGAATAGAGATGAAGTGGAGAGGGCAAGGTGTTGCTTGTGATCGTGTCGCATAAATAAAGAAGAGTCGGAGAGCGACACTCTACACAGTTCCATGAGTCGGTTTGTCTTGTCAACGGGTTTGTTCGCAGGAAATAATTAATGTCTTTTGCCCTCTCGGATACGTGTAGATCATTCTCTTAACTTGAATGAGAAATCGGTCTTTCTCGTAAGAGCTATGCCACTGTTCATCGGGTTCCCACTAAATGTTGCCCAATCTGTTCAAGCCGATTAGCGTCTCTTTAACTGTGTATCTGATACCTATTTAGCATCATTCAAATTAGAGCTAAGCAGATGATGCTGGAAAGTTGCCCAATTCTTTGGGACACGGCCAATATCCATAATCCATTGTAGTGGGGGCAGCAGTAATAGCAGATGAAGAAATTACAGGAGAAAATGGCAGAAGTACCTTTGTTGAAACAAGAAAGTCACTGCACAGAAAGTGCAAAATGCACTCCTTCCTTTTTGACTCTGCCGCAAGTACAAAAGCGCATGGAACTAATTCCTATCTACGACATGGGAGCAGCCAGAAAAATGGGAAATTGCTCAACCAAATGCATATCTTACACGGAGCAGGACCTCCAATAAGTTCATGACTTTCGTGCCGTGGTCCTTGCCCTACACGGGCACTTGCTTTCACCGGTAACGGTGAAAGAGCTGCACCATTTCAGTGAAATCATGGGCATTAGTTTGATGACGACCATACCAATAAAAAGGACGTAAAGCAGGGCAACTTCAAAGGTGAAGAAGGCATAAACTTTTCACGGATTGAATAAGTAAATCAAGCAGCACTAAGAGCAACAAAAAAAACTTCATGCATCTGAAGATCTCAGGGGTAAAACAAAGAAAAACGGTACGATGCTCATCCATTCAAGTATTGGATTTATGCCTAATCCGCAACTTTTGGAAGAGAGTACACATTCAATGAATATTCACTTGTGATGTCTGACACATTCTCCATTCAAAAATAATAAAAATAATAGTAACTTAGGTTGGTTCAATTTACTCACCTTCATATTCACAATATTTCAATAATTTAAGTAGCACATCGCACGTCTCAAGTCACTTGTACACCAGCAAGTATCATAGACTGTGTACAACTAGTCCTAGAATCGATCAGTATATTCTCAGTTATCTCACTGGACAATGATGAAAAGCAATTCAAATTATTTTGTAATTACTAGGTTCATGCTCAAATCTTCATTTGCAAATTTAACCAGACCAACCAAGATGACAGGTCAGTCAAAATTCAGGAAGCTATCCATAAGCTCAGCAAATCTTGAATGCTGTTAAAGCCATATAAGTCTCCGACTATGACTAGCATAAATTCTGACACCATAATGCAGTTGAACGCATCATACAGAGTAGTATAAAAAGCAGTAACATGAAAAAGAAACAGATGACGGTTCACTGTTATAGTACTTGAAGATTTGAAATAAGAGATGAAAGATAAGCGTACTGATCTGACATATGGCTGCTGGAACACCCACCCAAGAATAGGAATCCTTTGCAGGAAAATGGTGAGAGTTGGCCAGAGGCCACTGCAAGGGTACATCGAGTCAGCAACATTACATCCTGTTAAATTGATTCCGTTGTTTGAGATTGTGGATTTGTGTAACACAAACCTGAAAGGCACGACAAATCCATAAGACTCCAAAATCATGCCGATCCAATCTCAACAAAGAAGAAGCTGCTTCCAAATGATATTGTTCTCTAAACTGTAAATATATCCACAAATTACAAAGACCACATAATGGTAGCAAAAATCTTGGAGGCATCAAAAAGGAGAAATTAAAGGGCTTAAAATTCTGCCTTTTCATGAAGAACTGCATGGTCGACTTCAATCCAATAGTCACTGACACCCCTGACACGAAGAGTATCTGATTAAGAAGCCGAAATATAAGATCACATTAAACAACAATTTGATTATATCAAAAGCAAAAGCTATGAACTGAAATGTCAACAAAAACTTAAAAACTCACATTTCCCACAGCAAGTAGTCCCTTGGCAAAAGCTAAGATGATTCCCAAGATTGAGAAGAAGACACCAAATCCAGTCAGCCCAAGTCCAATTTCTGTTCAATTGAAAATTTCATTTAACTCAGAACGAAATGACCAAACAAGTAATAGGTTAGATAAAAAGTTGAACATGTAATTCCTCATCTTTTTGGTGATCTTTTCACACCAAAATTAAAAGAAATATGTATATTTTTGCAGAGCAATTAAAAGAAACATGTACATATATTGATTGATCTTCACTTCTTCAGAAGCTGCAAACTGAAAGTAATAAAGAAAGGGCGATGCAGTGTGCCATTTATTATATGTCAAAGTGGTTGTATCAATTCACAGTTAAAGAGACCTAGTAGAGTGAAGCAAGCTGAGAAGTAGCCAATCAGACCATCTTCTGATGACAACTGTCCTACGAAAAAAATCAACTCAACAACACCAAGCTTTGGTAAACACAGATATTATCTGATCCATTCATGACAGAACTACTGCATTTGCCAAGCTATTCAAAGCAAATCTTCTTTGCCGTTTGTGCACAATACTATGCTTATATTTATGATATCAACTTATGAGTGTTCAACAAGGAATATGTCTGAAGACTCGGTAAACATGATTTCTTCTCCTTATTATTCAAGAAACACAATCATAGCATCAACAAACTAAACTAAAACAAATTTAAATAATAAATTTTGTACATCTACAGCATGCATCAGACAAGACCAGAAATTACTACCTCTGACTGCATCAATCTATGGTAGGCAATAGTGTGAATGAAGTACCTGCTCACAACATTCTCAAGTATCATCATTTCAGAAACTTACATAGACATACAAGGGCAGATAAACCATTCTAGCAAATATCGAGCTCAGCTTACTTTTTACGATCATTCATTTCGATTGAAACCATTGTAGCTGACTACGGTCTCCGGATGCCTCAGCTGAAGAAACTACCACAACAGAAAATAATCTAATCCGACGATGTCCTTCTACCTACCGCCTAGACAAGCAAAAGAAATTCAAGAATAGAATGGTAATATGCCACGTAAAAAGAGATTTAGTTAACACAGAAATCGAGCTCCCATCAGACCCTACAGCCGAGCCACGGAGGTAAGACAAGACCATTTAGATGGCATTGACGAAAGGGTCGAAATGAGCAAACATACTCGGAATTTATCAACAGGACCCGAGTTTCGTCACGCCGACGACGGATTTCTCCGTTGCTACAGGATTCAAATCAAAGCCCCCTGCGGACGCCGGAGAAGCGGGAGTGCCGGGCTGATCACCGAACGAAAACACCAATGGGTTCAGGCGAAAGAGACAATTGGGCCCAATGGGCCATTTTTTTATTAACCATTGGGCCCATTAACTTTGATTTTTCCCGCCAAATCAAACGGTCACTGCTAAATCCGGCAGCTCCACCGCCCCGTCTCGCAAATGGGTCAAGTGATCATTCTTGCATCATTTGGGATGTAGATAATGCATAGAGAATCTGTCATGACGGTATTCAACTATAATTGGCGGCCCCTGGGAGTCGGCAAACCTATCATGGCAGTTCGTTTCTGTCCCCATTGTTTATGACCTTCGAGGATCAAATTCAGGTGCTTGGTTGCAGGTACTCTTTTCTGTGGACAGATATGATAGCTCCCATATATACATGCATCTGTAACTCAATTTTTTTTTTTTTGGGGTGTTTTCACAGTTCAGTTCTTCGAAGCTACCTTACCCCCATTGTTTTTGCAGTGCCTACTGCTACTCTGGAATCCCTGCTGTACATTTACGACGCCGGAAGTGTCCGTCCTGCTGCTGTTTTGGCAGGCTCTCATTATGCTGCCGTAACTGATATTGCATGGTAGTGCTCACTGTATCCTCGTTTAATTCGCCTCTTTCCCATTAATCAATCATATTGCTACTGACTGCTGAAATGTGATGTTGAAGGGTCGCCTGATGCTCGATTTCTGGCACTTTCCGCACGATATATGAAGTGTATAATACATATCAGTCTCTCCTGTGATACAATTCGATACTGAATACTCGTGTGGCCATGAGAAAATAATGCGACAGATCAAGATCAGAAACCGGAAGAGATGATGATTGATTGATGATCTTGCTGTCAAAGCCGAAGTAGAAACCGATTATTCAGTAGAGGTGATAGTAGGTTTGAGGAGCTCTTCTGCCCCGAACAAACCTGGAAAGAGGCGAATTACTCCAATAGCAGTTGATTGAACTAACATTCTTGTTCACCATCCCCGTAAATTATCATCATCTGATTTCTGGTTTATTCACTGTAACTGAACCGAGAATTTTCTGTATGCCAGGTTGCAAGGTGGCTGACCAGTTCCTAGTCTCCTTCACATCGCTGGCTTAGAGCAGATTCTCATGCTGTCACGTCCCCTAATGAGTGATATCAGCTTACGACATTTTCTTTTTTGGGGCTAGTCTTCATTCTGTTTAATCAGAAACACTGTGTCTGGCTATTTTCCTGATTATATTATACATGCACCAGCAACGTCTTCATTGGAAGCCGAAGAACCATCTTCCTGTGGTGATATATTGGATACCATCAATTTTATTGCTAGATCTTGAGAAGATACATGATCAAATCAACATGCTATTTCTCTTCCAGCTATCCACTAGGAACGAGAGATTTTGTATTTTCTGTCACAATTCAGCAGCCCTTGCTTTGCCTCATTGTGAACACCAATCTCAACATCAAAAATGTTACATCTCAGAGACTAATCTTGCAGCCCCCTTTATGACAAACAAAAGAATTGCAGCAATAACGTGTCAAGAAGAAATGAAGGGGGGTAAAACTCAATTCATTTGACAAAAACCTTCTCTTTACCTTTGTGAAGCAACTGCATGTTCCCTTTGGGGACTTGCAGATGGACAACGGTGATAGAAGTGCATCACGCCCTGCAACAATTTTGCAGAGTTGCAGAGTTACTGGTCTATGAGTCCACATCCCTTCTTGAGATTTCACTAAATGGCATACTCCTGAAATAAACAGTGGTGATAAGACTGCTCGGACAGAGTGGAGCATGTACAATGGAACTTAATCCAATCACAGGAGAGGATATTAGTGGCTTCTTAGAAGATATGACAGAAGGATCTCATTCCACATATCAGGCACTCCTGGGAGACACCAGTGGCTGCAATCTGGCACAGATGGTTTATCACTCCATGTGCCTACATGCGAATCACTCCGAGAAGCTGACATTGATGTTATTTGCAAGACAGTAACAGGAACAATCATGTTTTTCACTGTATCTAATGCTATATCTGAGAACACACTTTGGTCCTTTCCTTGAGTTTCTGGAGTTGGGTGCTGGGTCACATTGCAAAACCTTCTGGTTTCATCACTGGAAAGATGCAGAACTAAATTTAGTTATGCCCAATACTCATCAACCACCTCTCTACAGGACAAGTTTTCTTAATGCTGAAGCTGAAACATATGATAGCCAATCAAGTGACTGATATTCCTGAAAACTAAACCTTGTAGAGTATGCAGCAATGCTGTATATTAAGCATGGTTAATGCTCCTCCAACATATTAAGTCTTATACATGTAGATGTAGGTAAAAGGAAACATGAAAAGAAAATTGTATGTAATAAAAGAGTTGATTTTAGCAAGATTCCCAACATCAGCCATGATTAATGGGATTCATCAAAATTTTGCTGAACAGCATAGGGAGAGTACTTCAAAAGGAAAAAAAAAAACTGAATTTCTTGCAAACTACCTCCAATGAGATGGTTCAAAAGTGCGAAAAAAGACTTTGGTCCTGCTTTGATTGATAGAGTGATCGACCCAAGAAGCCCAGGTACCGAGGGCAACTTTGAATGCAGTAGGAATCGACATTCCAAGCTTCAGTGAATCTCCAACCTGGAAATAACAACCCCTGCAATATAACATTTAGAAGAATCCAACTGTAACTCAGGATGCTAACAGAAGAATGCCCAGTAAATAATTTGGCCAGTTCCATGCTAAAAGAAAAGCTTGATCTAGTTTACTCATGAAATTCCAAGCGTGGAGAGTTTTCAACATGCCATAAGTACAAATCATCCCCTGTCTGAGAAATTGATGAAACTTCAATGTCTTAGAATGGGAGAAACAAGAAACATATTACTGCATCTTGCAAGCAAAAGAAATCTCTGATGCTAATAAAAACATATGAATATTACCATTAATTACAAACTGCCCATAGTTCTCCCACAACAAATAGAAAGAGGAGATGTTGCAGCAACAACAGGAATTCTTTTAACTAGTATTCAATTCTCATAGTTGATCCTCTTTCTCAACGTGATCAATGTTGCTACACAATTTTATTTATATAGAATACCATTGAAGATAACTTATACAGTGAGAATTTTCTTTATATGAATACGATTAAGAAATTAGCACTGGAAAAGAGCTTACGTCTCAAAGAGTTTCCCGGGCACCCACCACTGACCAGTGTTGAATATAAGAACGTCTGATTCAACCCACTGGTCGCTAATATCATCCAATTTATCCAACTTCAGTGTTGATCTGACCCTTTTTGGAGCAGGCTTTGGCATCCAACCATGTTGTACCAAGAAAACAGACCGAAAGAACTCAATGGTGAAATTAAATGAACTGAATCGAACTCCTAAGAACCTGATTGTTTTTGTGATCTTACTGCCATTAACTTCGTAAACACTCTCCTTATCATCTACCCCAGACATAAGGAAACAAATAAGCGACTCCCACTGAGTTCTGCTCATGGAGTCTCCAATGAAAACTAGCCGTTTGTTCCTGAGCCATTCCAAGACCGTTTGAGCAGTGAACTTTGAAATATTACACTGCCTTGGCTTCCACCTCCACTTGAGATATTCTTTATCTTTCCGACCATTGCCCAAGCAATTGAATCCTTGTTCAGTGAAGGGACAGTCTGATGCATTGTACAATGGGTAACTCTCATCTGGAACCCATGTTCCATCGAAGACATTGCAAGTACCTAGGGATGTAGTTGTATCTAGAGAAGTATCTCCATGAAAACTAAGCTTTAAATTGGGGATCACAAAAGAGTAACTAGCACAGATGACTAAAAGGAATGTGACCAAGTAACCGAGTACAATAATTAAGCGAAAATGTCGGGAAACCCAGGGCAATCGGACATTGGCTCTTGGGCTTCCAACACCCAACACTGCCCCCCTGCGGTTAAACGAAATGCTTCTGTTGAAATTAAATGACGTGCTCCTGCTGAAATTATGCATCATAACAAAAGGCCATGTCATCCAAACTGGATGAAGCCTTCCTCTTATGGAAGTGAACTTCCTAAACTCTTGATCCAAATGGCCATATTTCAGTCATAACCTTCCCATGTCAGTTGTCCAGATGGGAGACTTGCAAGGCTTTGAAAGCTCAAGAACAACTGTCGACCTAGAGAAAGTTCTTGAAGCCCAGTACAGAAGAAATCCAAGTTTGACCAGCTCACGCATCATCAGCTTGCTCAAACATTGCCAATTCATTAGACTCTCACTGTAGAAGTACAGAACAGAACATATGTTTCAAGATCCGGATGGCCAGGTTTCTGCGAGTAAGACATTCACGAAGACAGGATATTCAAGGACCAGGCAAGTTATGGAGAACTTAAGCTCACGCATTCAAGGAGTCGATAGGCACGTCTTTCTTAGAAACTCGAATCCGATACGAAATAAACCCAAAATATACAACGATGAGCATTACCGAACTCGCTCAGATCCCATCGAGTTGGCAACTCCATGGTTCGCCAGAGCAAAAACAGATAACCACTGCTGTCCAGGAAACGACAAACCCCAGAACAAACGAATCATCATTAGTCTCCAGGGCATCAAAATTTCAAGATCAAGGCAAGAACCCGACCACAACCCATCGAAGAACTAATCGAACGGGCATTACCTCAAATCCACAGGAGAGCGATCTCGGAGCGGCACTGAGAAGTAGCCACGGAGCGATTCCTGAACAGGGCACCGCAGGAGCAAACTCATTCGAAGACCCTCACGCATCCCATTGGGAACTACTGAGCAGATGCGAGATGGAGATTAAGGGGAGCAAGGGAGAGATCGGAGGGCGAGAGAGAGGGAGAGAGAGAGAGAGAGAATCTGGAGGAGACAACCGGGAGCTGTGCCGCTGAAAGTAGTTATATTTCATATTTCAATTGTTTCCGAAGTGTATAAGTGGAACTTAAACAATGGTATATCACTTTCAAGTCCGAGCAAGCATTAAAGATAAATCTTCAAAAAAATTTCCCATTAAAATTTTAATTACTCGAGCCATCAATTAAATAATTAAATAAATTATTATATATTTATATGGTTTATCATCAATTCAAAAAAACCTGATGGATCTAGAGAGTAAAATTATGAAGAAGAGAGACATAAAGCATAGCATCACGTGGAGATATATACCAATGAGAATTGAAACGCCGAACTCTTGATCTTCGATCGGTGGCCATGTCATTCGACCCCTTTTAAGGTCCCCAAGAGTTTCTGCAAGATGAGTT
Organism: Sonneratia caseolaris; assembly: GCA_900006705.1. NCBI lineage: Eukaryota > Viridiplantae > Streptophyta > Magnoliopsida > Myrtales > Lythraceae > Sonneratia > Sonneratia caseolaris. Next base: position 1,249,883 of record CXYZ01009109.1, on the reverse strand, counting down.
TGAGGTTTCCATCGACGGAGAAGGTGATGGAAAGCTCGCATCCCTCTTGTTTGATCCAGAAATAGATCAGAAACGGGATGCATAATGCGTTGCCTGCAGTGGGAGAAGCTGGTACCGAAGAAGGGCGATTCGAGCCTGCCGGGGGTGGAAGGTGGTGATCGATGCGTGTCTATATGCTCCCTCTGATTCCTTCCATGGCCATCCCTGACTTATTGAGCCGAAACACGGCGGGGCTCACTTTATGTTTGTCAGGTTGGCTATGGGTCACTGTAGTTAAAAGTATGGTAATCTTGAGATACACTTTTGGAGCTGATGGTCGGAGTTATGGCAACCCATACTTGAAGAACACTCTTGTTGTGCAGTTATTGACCATCACTTACTACCTCGTTGCTGTCAAAGCAGAAGCTGTCGTGAACGCAGTTGACTCGAAGATCAAACTGGGCCTCTGCCTCTGCTGCAACGGAAGAAGAGGCTGAAGGAAAACAGGGCAGCCCCACCCTGACCGCCATGCTTCGTCGGCGGGTTCGGACTTGAACGTAGCACACGGGTTTCCCTCTTCGGCAGCGAACGGCCTCGTCTAGCATCGAAGCCGTGTCTAATCTTCTTCCTCCTGGAACCGATCCCCGGAGGAACTGGATCTTCTCGCTGACGCTCTCTCTCCCTTGACGGGCTGCCAAGCTCTGATGATCGTCGCTGATCCGGACGTTCCTGCACTTCAGTTTCGGGATAGTTGCAGGACCAAGCTCATCGGCCCGAGCTCTTCCTCCCCCTCAACCCCTTCCTCTTCTGTCGGGTCCCTGACATGTTCGTCCGGTAGGATCGAAGCGGTGGGAACAAGGTGCGTTGGTGACGGTTCGAATTGGTGGTCATGTTTGAAGAGGAAAATCTGCTCAAGTGATGGAGGGTACCACTAAATGGAAGGCAGGGGTGATGATGATGTTGATCAAAGAGGATCTGCGATTTCCCATGGCTACATACGTGGTGATCAAGATGATGCTCCAAAGTGTCACTTGTGAAATTACTCGGATTGAAATCAACATGGACATGGACGGTGAATCGAAGAATGGAGCTCTCGAGGGTTTATATACAAGAAAAAGAAAAGATGCTGATTAATATAATATGACGAACTTAGAATGAGTAGTAAAATGATAAGGTAAATAAATTTTTAATTTTTTTAATATGAATTAAACTTATAATATAATAATCTAAATCGATTTATTATTTATTATATATATATTTATCGAGAGTAGATATTATTCAAGTAGACCAAACTGGTCTATTTGCATTATCTTGTTGGCTATCTAAAATTATGTTGTAAGAAAAATGATCATTCATGTTTAATTAATTGGGTCAGAATTAGTAATGATGATCAGGACTGCGGATGGATCCAACTAGTGGCAGCCTCATTCAAATGCTGCGAGGTAGGCGATCCATGAATTCATGATTGAGCTAAGCCTCTTCAGTTTCGGGATAGCCATGGAATCTTCCATTCGATTTTTGTCAGCGGGGGTGTACATGACGCACCAATTTCCCACTTTCAGCGTCCCTTTTTCCCTCTCTTTTCTCTTTACGTTCCTTGCCATCTCCTCAAAGACCAAAACATGGTGAGGTAGACTTAAAATCCCCGAGTACATCAGACGCAAAGGGCTCGAGAGCCGCCCTAACTGTGGATACTTCGACAGAAAGATATTCACAAGCTTCAACCCTGACCTAAACATATTGGCAAATCCATGGACAATGAAATACTATCCCAATCTTTGCCTTAAGACTCCATAACTTCTACGAATGGGAACACTCAGCAGTTAATGCAATACAGGTCTGAAAACAGCAGAAGCCTTTCTCTTTTGTTAATGAGATTCCATAACTACACCCAAAAAGAGCTACACAGAGAGAAACAAACCGTACACATGCAGAGAAGCAGCTCCCCCTCGCTGCTTAAGCTAGAAAACAGTACACAGCAGGCAGAGAAAAGGAGGTTCCACGAATTCACTCTGCAGCAATAACTACAACCACAAACTCCAAGGAACAGTATTCATTGATCAGGACTTTAGTATATTTAAAGAGGACCAATATCCAGCAAAGGTGATGATTACAATATTGGCCATGTTATAATGAAAGAACTGAAGATATGAAGCCAGGAATCCTCTTGTTCATTGGGGAAGGAAGGATTTCAAGAAACAAGGAGTCTACGACTGTAGTTTCCGGTTAATGATCAAAACCTAGGTATCTGTCCCGTGCTTGGAGCTGCTAAAGCAGAAAATTGATATATTACAAAATAAGATCCGGAAAAGTTTACCTAGGAGTTGTTCCCAAGAATTCTGTGTGAAATGAGTGGAGATGCAGATCATGAGTTCTCCACAGCCGTAGCAAAGAACTAACAATAATGTAAGAAATGGCTCTACAGGAAATTGCTTCATAAAAGAGTTAAAGCATGTTGAAGGCAGCACTGAAGTTACTGTCTTATTTTTTGGGTTTTTGAAACTTCTCCACGTAAGCCTGCAGGCAAAGGGAGCACAGTAGCACAAATCAGAGTTTTGCATGAGGAACAATACCAAATCCTATAAATATGGAATCGTTATCACATCATTCATTCAGAGAAGCGTTCTTCCAGGTTTTTTTTTTTANGGAGGGGATAAGTCTTCCAGATGTATTTAACTATACAAAATGCCATCAACAGTAGAGGCCCAGTGAATGAGCAATACTTGAAAACCATGCTTTGATGAAACACAGCTATTACAATGCAAGATACTGCAGAAAGCTAGCCCTGACAAGAAGCTACAAGGAAGTAGACATATTGGATACAAATAGATCAGAGCTGCACATTAGCTTTTCTAAAATGGACTAAGAGGTTGGTGGAACATGTTTTCCCCTAGGTTCTACAAATCTTGAAATTATATATGTTGCTTTGCCCAATTCTAAGAGAGAACGATGCAGTAAGTACACGAAAATGAGGGGAAAGGAACAAAAAGAAAAGAGGGTAGGAAAAATCCAGTCTACAATCTGCAAAAGGAAAAAAAAAATTCAACAGCAAAGCAACATTTATCTAGTTTTATTGCAGCACAATCAGAGCAGAATTAGGATAGATGAAAACTACAATGAAAGCACCCAAACAATTCTGACAGACTAATTCGATTTGATAAGATAACACGCAGAGATTTAAAATATATACAAAGGAGGACCTATAAAAATTGGATTGCATAAAGGTGGCCATGGGAAAAGATAAAAATTAATAATAGATAAAGCCAATTCTTGTCTGTGCACACATTCCCTTCTTAAACTCAAGCAAGTCAATATATCAACATTTACCTGTACAAGTTTGGTAAGCTTTGGTCTCGAGACAGACAGGTACTGGTCGATTTTCTCTTGGGACTGAGGGATGTTGGCTCCCTGCATGGAGCTAGTCACTTTGTCAACAACTTTCTTGACAATGGTCTTGTAGACCTCTTTCCCAAGAAGACCATCTTTCCATGTTGGTTTCAAAAGGTCCTTAGCAAACTCTGCCAGGGCAAATTTGAACACACGGACACTCTTTGCTTCCTTATTCTTCTTGCTACCTTTGTCCTTCTTTACCCTGTCATCATTCTCTTTCTCAGTCTGATCATTGTTTCCTGCCACTTTGAACTCGTCCTCCTTCTTGATTCCATCAGCAGTGTCTTGATCTGCATCATCCTTTCCACCACAAATTCCAAAGGGCCCTACCTGATCTGAAGAGCCAGTATTTGACCCATCAGCCAGCTGCCTATCAGCAGCTCTCTTTAATACATCAACATTGCCCGACTTCTTCTGTTCAGCACTGTCAGGTGAATGATCATGCTGTTCCTGCAGTGCAACAGATACATTTGACAGGAGCTGTTTGTCTTGGTCAACTGGCCCCTCAGGAGGAGGCTGCTCGGCACTTATAGCTGCATAAAGGTGTGGAAGTTGTTTTCCAGGTTCTAACAACTGAGCTATTGAGGCTGAAATATTAGAAAGTTGCATCAGTTGCTCCCCACTGACATTGTTATCGTCAGGAGGAATTCCCATTATATGTGATGCATTTGGGTCCTCTGCTAATTTTCCCTCCTGAAACATACTGACGTTCTGTTGATTTGAAGCAACTCCACTTTGAGGATCAATGGGAATAGCGGTGTTAGCTAGTCCAACAGTATTCAGGTTTGGAAGAGCAACAGCACTAAAATTCTGTTGATTCTGGCCAAATTCCTGCCCATGCAATACATAGGATGAGTTCAAATTGCTCTGTGAAATTCCAGGGAATTGGACCTCCTTATTTGATGAAGGAGAGTGATTCATCTGTCCTGAGCCATTCCAAGTTCTATCCTGTCCTTGTATAGGAAGCAGAGACACTGAAACCGGTGAGATGTAACTACTATGATGGTGTTCATCCCTAGTGTGGCTAGATGTTTTCATGCCATAGCTCCAAACAGGAGAAATGTCTCCATTACCCAGAACTTTTTCCGCAGACCTCAGTTCAGGAGGAATGACGGAGCTCTTACCAGTATTCAGCTTATTGCACGTTCGACTTTCATTTTCAAAGCATGATTCCCTTCGACCACCCAAGAACCGATCATTTACTCTCTGATCCAGAGCACCTCTTCTTCCATTCTTTTCCTCAAACTTTCCAGCATCGGCAATAGGATCAGGTCCCATCCTCCTCTGATCTTCCCAATATTTATTTGCCTCATCCATCTTTCTCTCAGGGCTTTCACCAGTCTTACCATGAAAGTATCTGCAATTCTTCCCACTGCGGCAATTTCCAGCAGCAAAAAACTTGCACAGTGTGTCGTGGCCCCTGTTCCGTTCACGTCCACGCTCATTACTGCTTCTTGATGGACACTCTGTAGCATCATGAGCAGTACCATATTTCGGCATTCCACCTTTTCTATGCCTATATTCCCAGCTATCTTCATAGTTCCTATTACCTCGATGGACAAAAGGACAATCACTTCCTCTCCTGCATCTACCAGCATTGAAATCTCTGCATAGTGCTTGTGATGTGCTCCTCCTATCATAGTTTGATTCCTGCCTAAACCCATGGATGGGGCTCCTACTCCGGCTTCTGCTTCTGTTCCTAAAATAAGACCAGAAAATAGAAACAATATATGATGTATCAACAAGAAAAAGTGCTCCACATACTAGGAAGTTCTTTGGTAAATTCCATAAGAAAACTGACCTCACAGGCCTATTCCATTTATCCTGAGGGGAATGAACATGAATTTGTCTCCTCCAATCATTGAGACCAGGTGACATTCTTGTACTGTAACCTCTGTCCCTATCCCATGCTACCAAGTTGTCCAAGTCCCTGGTACGCTCACGAATATTTTCAGGTGAAAGATGAGGGCCTTCCTTCAGATCCCACTTAGATGAGCGTCTTCTGGACCTGTCAGTCATTGACCTCCTAACCGAATCAATAATGCTTTCTCTGGTTCAAACACAGTTCTGATCTGTAATCTGAGAGCAAAGGGAAAATAAAAAGAATTTAAACTCAATAGTATAATAGCACTCTCGCATTATAAGTTTCACCAAGCTTTGCAGTTTCCATTGTCTAAGCATAATCTCTTGGGTAATGTCCACCACCTATGTTTAAACTAAGGCTAAGAGAAAGCATATGTTGGCCAATATAATTAAAACTAACAATAAGAAGCCGAAAGGAAAACTCTACATTTCATTATGCATGGCAAACAATGCCAAATGAAACAGCCAGCTTAATGCATAGTTCAAAATAAAGGCAAACGGAATAAAAGAAACAATATATTTGAAACATAAAACAAACTTTTGCAGCAAGGGAACATAGTCAATATGGCACAACAGCCCAAATTCAACAGAACTTATCATCATTGAATAGTACAGATCTGGAACAACATTTTCACTTAAAACAAAGTCCAATGTAAATCTGCATCATATACAAAAATTTCCTGTTGAATAGCCGCCTAAAAATCTTGGCTGAATCATTTGCTCTTTCTCCCTTTCCACCTCAAATCTGATAAGAGCCAAGATAAAGCTACCCTCTACTTGAATTCATTCCTTTCTCTGGAAGCTCTACAGCTGTTGAAACCAAATCCTCACAAAACACAATTACAAAGCTGGGCTGATCCTCATACAACCCCTAAGTAGCAAACTCCACAATATTCCATGACAAAACCACCAACACATTTATATGCCCAACCTTTTCCCTATCTAAGAAAAAGAGTTCTGATGCGGACATGTTGCCATCACTTTAGAAGCTCTTGGACACTTCTTCCATTACACCATTCACTAGACTGCAGAAAAATTATTTTTGACATTGGCGTATCATTCATGCTCATGTCTCTAGTGATCAACTAAGAGAATGCTAATCCTAGAAGGAGAGCATGACCATAGAGGCTGTCAGTAACTACACTATACTGCCATGGTTTCAACAGTAAAACTAGGTTAATACAAATCTTCCAGAGTGATAAAACAATAAGGATTCACCAATATTCATACTAGAAAAATAACAATTAAGAAGGGTGGAAGCAAAGCAGGCAATTTGCTCAACCAGCCAAAATCAATGATCAAAGACCAGTACTATGCACAATCTGCTTTAACCAAGCATCTCGAATTAATGCAAAGGGACTTAAAAAACTTGTAAATGTTACTAGATGCTAGAGAGAAACTCCCCACAACCATAGTCATTACCAGCCAGTCTGCACAGCCGTTTAAACAGTTCATTTCTTTTTATAAGCTGACATTCCAAATTCTGACATAATTCTAATATGCTGATTCAATGGAGGATCCAGTTCACAGTAATTCTCCTTTTCCACAACTTAATGTAGTCACGCAGCAAGTTTAATAAACCCAATCCAACAAATTACCACAACGTTCTAAATTATGAAACAAAAAAAGACGCATTTCGCAATTAAGCCAACTCTAATTTCAACAAACTACACCAGTTCATTCCACTAGCACAAGAATGCATCTGTCATACACCTACTCATATAAAAGGAAAAGAGAACATAAGTCACTTCCTTTTGACTAATCGGAAAATTCTCCAAGACTGTTACTTTTGATCATAATCCCACATAAAAGAAACATCCGAACTCAAAGACCAAGACAACTCCTTAATTATAATTCAGCTTTCCTCCACATAACTTCAGTGGCCAGGAGATGCACGAGCAGGAACTAAATTAAGCCTTTGACTAGAGCACTCTGAGATAGCGAATTCGGGGAGGACGAGAGGAACTCACATGGGATTAAAGACAGGGAGCCATGAATAGACAAGAAACCCTAGAGAGCAAGAATCAGAACAATCCGAGGAAGACAGAGGTAGGCCGGCCGATTGGAGAGAATGCGTGAGCTCAGCTAGCCAGCGGGCCGTCGCTTTAGTTGGAAAAGCCACAGAGAGAGGCGGAGGCAGGGGGAAGTGGGCCGGGGAGCACGCAGAGTGGCTGGCTGTCCCGGCTCTTTTAGATACTTTCAGGTTTCCTCGTCGTCTTCTTGTTCTTGGGTCACTGCTTCCCTGTCAATTTTTCAGTTTGCCCCCCCGTACTCCTCACGAAGTTACAATGTGCACCTTCTTCCTCCAGTCTGCACGAGCTTAAAGTTAACCTCAATTTGTTCACGGCGACCAGTACGTGCAGGGTCAACCAAACCAGCCGGAAGTCAATACAACACTCAGAGCTCTCGCCCCTCGCCGAAGTCTCGAAATTGAGCTCTACGACAACCTTGAGTCGGCCCTCAAGCTCTGCTTGCAGTCATGATCGTATACAATGAGCTCAAGATGTACTTCATTCCTCCCACATTCCCTCCTCCGAGCTCAATTGAGAATTGATCCTTCCTTTCCAGTTAACTCACAGCACCATCTTCATATCCAGCGCCGCTAGGGCTTGATCCCGAGCTCTGTGCTTTAGAGCCGAAGTCAGCATCGGGAAAAAGAGTGCGAGAATGAGATCGGTTTGCACGCCCTGATTCATAAGATGGGACGGGGCGGTGGCATACGCTTCGTACGAGTATAGCCCCAATAGCTTATCCGACAATTGGAAGGTTGGAGAAGATCTAGTCTCTGTTAATTAAATCCACCCAGTAAATGTTTACTACAATTATATCAAACCGATCTCAAGATGTAATTCTCATTCGTACAATCGTTCGTGCACTTTTACTCAACTCTGTCATTTTTATGTGCCTCCTCTCTGTTTGGGGGAAAAAAATGCACTCCCTCTCTGTAAGCTTCACCAGCTCACCTCTCTCAGGAAAAAACATTCCTCCATAACCATTTTCAGCTCAGATCTGTCTTTTCCTTGTTAATCTGCACCGTAACCAATTGAATAGCAGTCCGTGGAACCAAATAGAAGCCCTCGTTGATCAGATCTCCCAGCCTGAACACGGAGGAATTGAAGCCCCCGGATATGGCGGCTTTCTGAGATCAGATCTCCGTGTCCGACCCAACAGCGGAGTCGAATCATCTATTCCCTCCCTCCTCCCCCCC
>CXYZ01009109.1:1178485-1241212 GCA_900006705.1 Sonneratia caseolaris | reverse complement strand
CCCCCCCGCCTTCTGTTGGGTCCGTGACAGCACCAAACCCGTGACCCAGAGAGAGAGAGAGAGATGCTTCCTCGTGAAAAAAGGGGGAAAACACTTTTTTCTGTTTCATCTGAGAATTTCTGATCCACACACACACACACACAGCCCCAAGAAGAATATAAAAGTCACTACCTTCCAAATTGATCCGCCATCGCCATATTCAAGAGTGCAGAAACGATGACGATGACCGCACACAGGAGAGCTATAAAACCCCACCACTCACCCCCAACTCTACTCGCCATTTTCTCAAACCGCAGCTTCTTCATCATCTCCATGGCAGCCTTCCTCTTCCTCTGCCTCCTCGCCCTCCATTTCCTCTCCCTCCCATCCTCCTCCGCCGACTCCCGCCATCACCGTACCGTCTCCAGGCAGCCCCTTCCTACTTCTTCCTTCGACGCCGCGCCGCCGGCTGTCCAGAAGGCCTGCAAGGCAACGAGGTTCCCAGACCTCTGCGCTTCCTCCTTGTCTCAGTCCCCCCGGGTCGGGTCTGACCCGAGCCAGATCCTGAATGCGGCGATCTCCATCTCCACCGACAACCTTAAGACGGCCCAAGACATGGTGAAGCGAATCCTGGACTCGTCCCCCGGGAACCCAGGCCGCAACACGGCCGCCCGGAACGGCCTCGAAGTGCTCGACAACTCAGCGTACCGTTCACAGTCGGCGGCTGATGCTCTGCCACGTGGCAAGACAAAGGACGCTCGCGCGTGGTTGAGTGCTGCCCTGCTCTTCCAGTACGATTGCTGGTCGGGCCTCAAGTATGCCAACGACACCGCCCTGGTCAGTTATCGCTTGCTCCTTAGCCCATTTTTTTTGGTATATTCGTGCTCAACCGAGAAATTATATTAAATAAAAAAAAACCCGTCCGACTGTACCGCAGGTCAATGAAACGATGGCATTTTTGAATTCATTGACCATGCTGACCAGCAACGCCCTTGGCATGCTCGTGTCCTACGACCTCTACGGGAACGACACCGGATCGTGGAGGCGACCAGCGACGGAGCGGGATGGGTTTTGGGAGCCAGGGTCAGTCTCCGGCTTGGGCCAGGACTTCACAGCTGGGTTTCCTCCTAACCTGAGGGCGGACGTGACGGTTTGCAAGGACGGGACTGGTGGCTGCTACGGGAAGGTTCAGGAGGCCGTTGACGCTGCTCCCAGGAACGGGGCTGGCCGGTTCGTGATCCGCATCATGGCGGGGATATATGAGGAGACGGTAAGGATCCCGTTGGACAAGAAGAACGTGGTGTTCGTTGGTGATGGGGTGGGCAAGACGGTCATAACCGGGTCCCTGAATGTTGGCCAGCCGGGGATTTGGACTTACAACACAGCCACTGTCGGTAATTTCCTTCAATCTCCTAGCATGTTTTAAGATCTTGTGTCTGTATGTCTTCCTGTTTGGATGGCTTGGCAGATGGAAATCAAGTTAGAATGGCGTTGCTGATGAGTAAGTCGAAAAATATGGTTGCTCTTCATTGTAATTCTATGAATCTGCTCTTGCTTGTCACCGTGAAGTCCGAGTTTAATAATGTGTGACTTTTATTCACGAATTTCGTTGCAGGTGTTCTTGGAGATGGGTTCATGGCCACCGGAATAACCTTTGTGAACACCGCTGGCCCTGATGCTCATCAGGCTGTTGCATTCAGATCAGACGGTGACTTTACCTTTATAGAAAACTGCGAGTTCCTGGGAAACCAAGACACGTTGTATGCTCATTCCCTGCGACAGTACTACAAATCATGCCGTATAGAGGGCAATGTGGACTTCATATTTGGGAACTCAGCTGCATTTTTCCATGACTGTCAGATTCTGGTGCGACCTCGCCAGCTCAAACCTGAGAAGGGGGAGAAAAATGCGATCACAGCCCATGGTAGGACGGATCCCTCTCAGTCGACGGGTTTTGTGTTCCAGAACTGTCTGATCAATGGGACAGAGGAGTACATGAAACTGTACTACCAGAAGCCTTCGGTGCACAAGAACTTTCTCGGGAGACCATGGAAGGAGTACTCAAGAACGGTCTTTATTAACTGTAATCTCGAAGCCCTGATCTCACCTCAAGGTTGGATGCCCTGGAGGGGTAACTTTGCCCTGAAGACGCTCTACTATGGGGAGTTCAAGAACTCCGGGTCAGGGTCAGTTAAGTCCCAGAGAGTTCCATGGAGCAGCCAGATTCCGGCCGAGCATGTGGAGAATTATTCAGTTAGGGGATTCATTCAAGGGGACGAGTGGATCCCAACTGCATCTTGATCATTTGTAAGGTAGAATCGGTAGATATGGAGGGAATGGCTGTAGCAAATGTTAGGGCGGTGAGTGGTGGGGTTGGCGCAACTCCTCTGAAGTTCTACATGTGGAAGTTTGTCGAAGTACTGGGGAAGCGACAGGCAAACGAAAGTTTTGGAGTTTGTGACTACTCCGGGAAGTTCTGCATAATCTTAATGTTCAAGTAGACCCGAAAGTTGATCAATAGCCAAAAGGTAAAGCAGCACCGACATTGTTCGGTCCATTTTTAAGAGGGTGTATCAACCAATAAGTTTTCTCTTTCGAGGCAGGAACAATTAGAGGAATCACTATGGAGTTGGGCCCTTTTGACCTGGAACCACCGATCCGGGCCACTGATCCGTGAAGAATCACTCTGTCTTTAGCACTGACTACATCGAAGTGCGAGGATTCCAGATTACTTTAATCCCTGCCAAGCTGAACCATCAGTATCCTCTGCCTTCTCTGTGCATTACTCGTGTTGCCTTTTTGCACTCTCATTGGGTTGGCCACTAAGGCATGTCCGCGTGAATGAAAGTGTCAGCCCTCCGCTTAGTCTGTTGCGCCCTTGCGTAGCATTATCATTTTTAGTGCCCCCAACTTCTCCCACTTCCCCCTCTCCTTTTTCTGTCTCATTCCTTCTCGTCCTCTCATTCTCCACTCTTGTCTCTTGTGCGCTCTCCATGTCCACGGTCTCTATTTAGCATTTCAATTATTTTAATAGTTTAAACTTAAATAAAGTCCATCCACTATCCGTATGGATCTTCTAAATGACACGTCATTACTGCCACCAGTATGGAGCCAGCTCGAAGCTCCTAGTCTAATTCCTCCGTGGAGTTGGATCTGTCCAAACATGCCAATCTTTATTGGGCCTCAAACGTATTCGTGAGAACTAATTTGCAGGGTTCACATCAGCTACATTTAATCTGGAGACGTCGACCGACTGCTGTGGACGGACCGCCTTTCGGTTACTTTCCCGTTGTTGTGTGCACTGTCCATGTCTATATATTTGTACTTACGCTCAACGACATTGCCCATGTACTATCTCTTGGAGGCAGCAATGTCTTGTGCGCTTGATGCCAAGAATGCTGCTCACACTCCCATTCTTATACAAAATTTTACCTTCAAACGAATCAAGTAAATGGAAATGTAGAAAAGCTTTACCTTCAACCGGGGATTAACTTAAACTAATCATATGGGTTTCAATAAAAAAAAAAGCTAATAATGTCACTTAGTGTTCTACTTTTTCCGTTTTTCAAGGGACGAATGTGGTGGGCAAACTGCTGCGACGAAATATTAGAGCAAAGTAGCTTTGGATGGTCCCATCTGAAGGTAGCAACTTTGTCAAAGGCAAGACCGAAAATTAAGGCCCGCTCAAGTCTATCAGTAGGACCCCTTCATGGATTATATATAATGTTATTTTTTTATACATTAAAATTAGTAGTCTTGTCGCTTTATAGAGTCTTAAGCTAGCTACAAAATCTACTCCACGTAGACATCCAATCACAATTTAGATCATCTTTTTTTTTTTTAATTACACAGAGAAATCCAAAGTGGCTCCCTCCTGTCAACGTGACCCTCGATGGCAAGAATGGAAATTAAGATATTTGGGTGATCATAATGTAATCTGACTTCATGCCAGGTACACGGTAAAACTGAGACGAGGAAACCTATAATTCAGATAAAGGGAATTTATTTTAATTTTAAATTAAAATTTTATTTTTTTAGTACTGCAAGGTTTGAATGCAATGACAAGTTTCTCCCTAGGATCGAGAGATTTCCATCGCTACTGAACTCCCGCTTTACCTTTCTCCACAGTCCTCTCTCTCCCACTGACTTTCTCTCGGCATCTGAGCAGAGCAAACCCCACTCACACTGCAAGTTCACTTAACAATGGCTGCTCTCCTCTTTCTCTCCCTCCTCTCAGCACTCTCCTCCGCCTCCGGCCTCGTCCGCCCGCATTTTGTACGCCACAGTCCGTCCGTGGTCCTGACCCCGCCAGCGATAGCCCAGGCCTGCAAGGCCACCCGGTTCCAGGACACCTGCGTTTCCTCCCTCAAACGGTCCACGGCCAGTCTCCCTCCCAAGCCCGGGCCCCTCGACATCATCGGGTCTGCAATGGGGGTGTCCTCCGAGAACCTAGCCACAGCACAGTCCATGGTCCGGTCCATCCTCGAGTCCTCTGCGGGGCATCTCAACCGAACCAGCCACGCCAAGAACTGCCTCGAGGTACGACTGATCTAGCTCAAAATTTTTTTTTTCCCTTCTTTCTGCGAGCACGGTGTGATCTAAGCACGGCCCAGCATGATGATCCACGGGGTGGAAGTGTGTGAAAATGCTGTTGTTCTTTGGGAAATTTTGTTCAATATGAAACAATGGAATGTTAAACGCTGGATTGGTTTGCATAGGTCCTTCCACTGTCCCAGCACCGGATCAAATTGACCCGGGAGGCCGTGCAGCATGGAAGGACCAAGGATGCGCGAGCCTTCATGAGCGCAGCCCTGCAATACCAGTACGACTGCTGGTCCGAGCTCAGCTACTCGAACGACACGAGGCAGGTGGACCGGACCATGTCTTTTCTGAACAATCTCATGTTGCTCACCAGCAACGCGCTCTGCATGATCAACTCCTACGACATCTATGGGCCCAACACGGGCTCGTGGAGGCCACCAGCTACAGAGCGGACTGGGTTCTGGGAACCCCGCTCCCGGGGTGTTGGGTCGCCGTTCGGGTCCAGAGGAGGGTTCCCGTCCAAGGTTGCTGCAGACGTGACGGTGTGCAAGAATGGGAAGGGGGCGTGCAACTATCGTACGGTTCAGGCAGCTGTTAATGCCGCTCCAAATAATGATGGTCAGAAGAAGTTCGTGATACACATAAAGGAGGGTGTCTACGAGGAGATCGTTAGGGTTCCATTGGAGAAGAAGAACGTGGTGTTCTTGGGGGATGGAATGGGCAAAACGGTCATTACGGGCTCCATGAGTGTGGCTCGCCCCGGGCTCTTCACCTACAATACGGCTACAGTTGGTAAAGCATCAGCCTTTCTTTCTTTTTTCCCTTCACAAATTAATTCACTATGATCTGTTGTTTGATAGGTACAAGATGTTGCGATTTGCAGGCGTTCTGGGTGATGGGTTCATGGCAAGTGGGATCACGTTTGAGAACACAGCAGGACCTGATGTACACCAGGCGGTGGCCTTCAGGTCGGATGGTGACCTTTCAATTATTGAGAACTGTGGGTTCCTGGGGAATCAGGACACTCTGTACGTTCATTCTCTCCGCCAGTTCTACAAGTCGTGCCACATAGAGGGCAATGTGGATTTCATCTTCGGGAATGCAGCGGCCTTCTTTCAGGACTGTGTGATCCTAGTCCGGCCCCGACAGCTGAACCCTGGGAAGGGAGAGAACAACGCCATCACAGCACAGGGAAGAACTGACCCAGCCCAGTCCACAGGACTCGTGTTTGAGAACTGCATGATCAATGGAACCGAGAGATACATACAATTGTACCAGAGCAACCCAAAGGTACTCACGGAATCTCATCATGCGCTTGACGTTTCATTCTCAATACTGCCATATGAATAGATGGCGATGGTTGAAGTGCTGATGGAGAAGGTGGTGGTTTAGTGGAAACTGTGTAGAGCAGTTTCAGTTTTGGAAAAAGAGTGAAAAATGTTTTCACAACTTGTTCTTATTTAATGTTGAGATTAGCGCACAAGAATATTTTCCCCTGCTGCCAACATGAGATTGTTATTGCTTAACATGAGGCTGAGATCCTGAACAGGTGCACCAGAACTTCCTGGGTAGGCCGTGGAAGGAGTACTCAAGGACGGTCTTCATACACTGCTATATGGACTCTCTCATCACGAGGGAGGGGTGGATGCCCTTCAGAGAAGATTTTGCGCTCAAGACGCTCTACTATGGTGAGTTTGGGAACTCAGGCCCAGGATCCAGTCTGTCCGGTCGTGTGACATGGAGCAGCAAGATTCCTGCCAAGCATGTTTCGACGTACTCGGTGCAGAGTTTCATCCAAGGCAATGAGTGGATTCCAAAGTCATCCTAAGCACTGTTGCCATCCTTGCCACAAATGCCATCGAGGCAGCTTAGAATTAGTATGACTGAGCAAGGAGCTGTGTGTATCAGTGGATCGAAGTTTCCGTGTGACAGAGTCGTGTGTACTGAAATGTACTCTATGTTCGGTGGTCTAGTTCAATAAGAGCTCGAATAACAGACGATCCTTGCCATTTTTCCATGAGCTGATTCAAACCTTTGGTAGTTCTTCTGCTGGTTTCTCGACATTGGGTGCCAGTTTCTCGTGCGGTGCCGGAGGAGGAGTGACTTCTGAAAACATATGGTGACGGCAGAGCTTGGAGATCTGGAAGGTGTGATTTTACTATCAGCAGTATGTGCAGCAAATTTTCCATGATAAGAAGAGAAGAAACCTACTGCTCTGACAGGTGTAGTTTTTCTTTCCGGAGAGCCGTATCACCGCTACAGGGAAACAAGATAGTTTGCTGGTGATGGATGCAATCCGAGTTCCATGCCGGAAAGGTCTCTCTTGAAGTAACGGCGGGGAATGTTCCTCATCGAAAATTTCTTCAATAAGGCATTGCAGGGATAGATAGGCATACTGCTTCTTGGTAGTAAGTCTCATATCCGTAATCATTTAATTTACTCTAACGTGCAGGCATATATGTCTCGACGATCCAATGCCGTCAAAATTTGTAAAAAAGTGAAATCATCAGTATCCAGAGCTCAACCGGATTCGAGCCGGTGACCCCTTAATCTAAAATCAATTGCTGTACCACCGAGCTATGGGTCAGTCTAACTGTACGAGCGCCGTACGAGCGAAAGCTAATTATAAGGAGATTTCAACCTCCCCCGAATATGAGATTATGGTGTCTGAGAAAATTTAAAATTTGGTAAGTAAAATTGTTGTAAATTGAATGGAATTCAGTGCTTCTATATGTTTTGAATGTCAAAACTTTTACCGTATAGTTTTAAGTAATGTGATGTGAGGTTAGAGAGAGCTCTGCAACAGATAGTGTGAAGTGCATCATCGTATGTTGGAAAACCAATTCTCTGGAGCATCGGGCGGCTGTCATTCCTTGTGTAAAAAAAATGGTGTCGAAGTCTCTCCCTAACACATTCCTTTCCTTTTATGCGATGAAACTAAAAAGGAAAAAGGAAGAAGAAGAAGAAGAAGAAGAAGAAGAAGAAAAGGGACGGATCAAAGTGAGTAAACAGTGAGTTGTTGCAGCTTCTCCTCACAATCCCGTGAGGGATGCCGTGGAAACAGTGATTGCCGGAGGCGTTGGGTTGTAGAACTCGTCGTCGGTCCAGTTGGTCTCGCCCCAGTGCCCCAGCATGCTCTTCCAGTTGCACACGCTGTCTATGCACTCCCTCAGCCTTGAATCCGTGACCCGAATCCTCCAGTGCCCGTCCGAGTAGTTCCCCTTCTCTGCCTCCCTTCGATCCCATTCCAACTGCGCCTTCTGCTTCGACCGCAGCATGCAGAACTGCTGCAGCAAATCGGGCATAGCATCGTGCACCTGTTGAATACTCTAGTGGTTCAGTACTCTACGAACTGGAAACAAAACAAAACAAAACTGGATGAAATCTTACCATTGCAGGGCACTGCACTTTATATTCTGAATCGGTTTGCAGAATCTAGTCCTACCAGTTGTCATATGAGAAAATATTTTCTTTCCATATCCTACACTATGGCTAGATGCATATTACGGACCTTGATCCTACTCAGTTTCGAGCCCAAGAGGTGCAGCAGCAAATGGCTGAGACACGGGATTAAGATCAGGTTGGGTCTTATAGCTCCTTTCTTTTGTGAAAGACTGACTAGTAGAAGCCGGGCCACTGACAGCGGCTTCTGCATTTGAAACTCAACCGGAGACTATCCAAGCCTAAGCGTATCCTTGATAGTTTCTCATAATGGATACACTTCCTCGGGTTAATTTAAGATAAGACATTACCTTCCACCACCGTGCGTGGGCTACGTCGCTAGCAAACTCCTGGAAGAAGTCGACGTTCCAATTGCAATCGTAGTCCCTGAAGCACAGCCATGGCTTCACTCCGAGGTAATGCAGGACATACAACACAGGTGGCTCAGCCCCGAAGAGTCTGGTTTTCATCTGCTTCTTCTCCTCCTCGTCTCCGATCCAGAAGTGCTTCAAGAAGTTCATGTGCCTTGGGATCCGGTGCCACCATGTGAATATCTCATTCAGGTAGCCCTGGTCTCCACCGTTGTAGGACTCGATCTCATTGATGTGCTCCATCAGGAGATTGAAGGTGCAGTTCGATGGCTCGATCACCATCACCCCGGAGTTGAACAGGGTTGCGTTATTCCCTGTGGCGGAAATCTCCGGCATCCCGAACAAGAAGTCGATGTTCCTCAATATCAGTAAATCCGCATCGATGAAGATGATCTTGTCATAATCCGTCAACTGCCACAGCCGGAACTTGCTGTAGTTCCACTCGTTGTAAGCATCCTTTTCGGCCTTTGGGTTTCGGATCCTCTGGATTGTCCTGATCTTCCATCCTGCTGCCTCAAGCCCGCTCCTGTGGTAGGCGCTGATCGTCTCGTCAACGAGGATCACAAGGTCTCGTGTAGATCCCACCATCCGGATGCTCTGGGCTGCGGCGATGGCCCCGCAGACATACACATGAGCTGAGTGAAGAATCGTAGCGTATGCTTCTCTCCGTGCATTTCCCTCATATGTCCGATCTGATTTTACAGGAAACTTAATTCAGCCAGGGATCGAAAGTATGATTTTGATTCCACGGGAAAGAACACGGTCACATTGATATTAGACTACTCGATAATGTACAGATTACGTGTATTATCATAAGATTAAACCTCATGATGATTGATAACTGTACTGGATCGGGTTCATCCTGAGCCGAGGAGAGCCTTACCGTTGACCTTCAGAGGAAGCGCCAATTCGCAGGACCCAACAGGAAGGTGCAACTTCTCTCTCAGGATGCTTAAGTTTGGCTTGAAGATCCAAAGGTTTCCTCTTCTGGCAACTAGCTCTTTGCATGTAAACAAGTTCGGGATCGGAAAACATCTTGTGATTATCAGCACATGTACAGGGTACACTCCATTGGCAGAAGCTGCAAGCCGAGCAGCTTCGAGCTGCAAGTGGAGCCGTGCAACATCTCTTGACCAGTTTCCCTCATTCCTGCACGGCAGCTTAACTGCGATCAGATTGATCCAAGAACCCGGTGTTCTTATCCTCGGGAGGGTTGGGCAAGAGGGCACTTCTTCCTCCTCTTCCTCATCGATCCACTCGGGGTACAGCGTCTCCCAAGTCAAGCTTGGGGCAGCACTGTCTAGGTGAAGAACGACTGGCTTGGCTTCCGGGAAAAGATTCCTCCATTGGTCGATATCGCTTTTGTTGAAGTTCAATATTCCAATACCGTAATTACCCGATTCTCCTTTTACTCCACTTACGATGTCCCGAACATCCTCCCAGTTGATCTCTAAGTTTGATATGTATCTCGGATCCCGCCGGCCCCATATCCACCGGTTCACGAAATTTGGACTGTGACAAACATATTCAACTCGATTAAAAAAAGGGAAAAAAGGTTGATCAATGGCTGATTTGCAGGAGCCGGCAACTCAATGGATAAGGGGGCTTACCCAGAAGAAGAGGAAGAGAAGTTGTCATGACTATAGACTTGTGGATTGAAGACGATGGTGAAGAGAGCCCCACAGACTATGAAAGCAAGGAAGAGCTTCAACGGTGAGGACCTGCAGTTTGCAGCTTTCTCATGGATTGGTAAATGGAAGAACTTGCCATTCTCAACTCCTCTGTATTTCCCTCTGCTTGATCTCCTCTTGTATACATCTTCGCTGATACAAAAAGATGCAAGACCACAAAGTAAGTAGGAAAATGTACAACGCTTTTCTGCAAGTAGTCCCCAAGAGCTGCCTATAAACATACCTTGCGGATGACAGTCGGTGCCGAGGCTCGAGAGCCCCATCGGAAGTTCCCATCATTCGTCGCACTCTATCCGATTCTCAGCACAGAAAGAGATTTAGCATCGGGCGATCTGCCAAAGCGCAAGGGGAAGAAGAAACCGAACTCCCTTGAGATCAATCAAGGCTGTGCCTGGAGATTCATAATAAAGAGGAGGGCAGGGAGAGGGAGAGCAGCACAGAAATGGGCAGAGCTCCAGATGCCCATCAATATAGGAGGCAGATGAGCTAACTTGTACTTGAATCATCTCCCAAACTTCTCTGTTCCTGATCCCTTATTTGTAATCATTAAAATGCTTTCTACACTAGAAAGGCGTTCACTCTTCCGAGTTACAGTACCTTCATACGTAAATTCATGTGCTCTTTTATTGATGTGCATGAATTTCAGGTTCAGCAAACGGTTTCAATTAGAACCAAAGGGGACTACAGCGCAGCTCGCAACGACCATATAACAACTGCTTATGCGATTACCATTTATTCGTTCGCGTTCCTTTCTTCCTTTTTTTTCCACGATTTTAATCAGTATTTTCCCGTGACTTGTAGTGGGTAGGGTCAATGAGTCATGCACCAACAGTTTCGGTTTTCTTTTCCTTAAAAAAATTGGCACAAGAATTCCATTGATAAGTGCCTTTTTTGCTACACATTTTTGCTTAGTACATCAGATGACAAACAGTAGCTATTAAAAAAGCTATGGACAAAGACTCGCCCAACAACCCAAATTGAGGGTTCCTTAATATTATTTTAAACCTAATTCTGATTAATGAGATATCTGTTATTGTATCCTATTTGTTCCCTTCTTTCTCCTATGAATCTTATCTATAACCAAAAAAAAAAGCATATTATTATTATTATTATAGAATAAGACTATGATTATATATATATATATATATATAAAGGAAGCTTCATCTTCTTTTTTTCTGTTTGACCCATGAATTTGGGTTAGAAACGGGAGGGAACAGATTGGTCACTATAGAGAGTAGTTGCCAGATTAGGTTGGAGAAAACTACTGGGTTTTAGTTGATGATGGATTGAGTGAAGATGATGATGATGACATTTATTTTGCTTTGAAGCCATTACTGTGCTGGGATTAGAATTAGGGTTCCGTCCAAAGTGACAAAATTGACCGTCAAACCAATAATTGTGGCTGTCTCTCGGGGGGAGGGGGAAACACTTCTGGTCATACTAACCAATCAATAAGGTAAGAACTGTCATAATTTCCATCAGAAGCTCCCTCACTGTCATCTCTCTCAGGCAAGAAGTTTCCCGCACGCCTGTGGACCAATGGAATGAAGGGTCAATCATGTTCTTACGATGCTTAGAACAAAGAGACGTTCCCCCACAACCCCCAATCTCGAATGTGTGCAGAGAGACCTGCGACGTGAGACAGGAAGTACGAAGACTCTCTCTTTTACCCAAAGTAACCTCGAAAATTGTGACCCTTCCTCCGAGGAATATGACATGTTCTGCCCGCACCAACACCACCCAATTAGCAGCCACCAAAGATAATTAGATAACCATTCAGGCCTTATTTTCTCTAATGTGGTTGATTACACGTTACTCATTGCTTAAGTAAAATTTAATCACGGTCAACCCGCACAAGGATTTGACATTGACCACTCCAACAAATAAAGACCCAAGAGGGGGCCAATGGGGGAGGTCTCCTTCTTTTTTTTTTTTCTTTCTTTTTTAACCATCACATATCTAGATGAACCGACTAAACTTATGCGATGAGTTTCCAATTAGTTATCTATCGGGATACATAGAAAGACTCTTCCCTGTGAGTACCCCTTTCATTGATCGAACCAACTACAATTACAGTGGGGGGCTGAATAAACACTTGAATTAAGGCACAGTGAAGTCAATAAATTCAAGCATCCGACCAAATTGGGATTTATTAATCATAATTAATCATGGCATTAAATTGTCAACTTGGTTCTGTAAGCTTTGGAGCGAGGTCGAAGTGACACGTGTCAGTGCAAGGAGAGGGACAGACTGGCTGTCACAACCAGAAGAAGGTGAACCTTCTTTGTGTATCCGATGGGAGCCTTGCACCCATCGCTACGTATGTGTATCCCCCATACGTATACATTAATATTATTTTCTATTAATATTAATATTTAACTGATTAATCTATCGGATGATATATTATGCACTTTACAATCTACCATTAATCCAAAGAAATTACCGCTAATAGTTTCGAATAAACGACCATAAGAGAGAGTACAATCATATTAATATGGGAGAAGAATAGACTGGAATACAATTTCTCTTTTAATAGTATTTTAAATATTTAAAAAATATAAATAAGTTTTTTTAAAAAAACAAAATAAAATTATATATATAATTGGTGGGGTAGCGGCCAAGGCTAGCTCAAATTTAATTATCTGTACATTTTTCAAGGTTTTTGTTTGTTTTTTTGTTTCCCTTCCAACTAAAAAACATTACGCAGCAAAAAGGTTGCATGTCACTACATTGGTTGCATGGTTGATTCATTCATGGCTTCTTCCCTACGGGAAACCAGCCAACGATTCCGAAAAATAATCGGCTCGTATTCTTTCTACGTCCATTATTTCCCGAGCGTTCCTTCGAGATCGGGGCATCACATCCAGTGTACCGATCTTGTTTGAAGTGTATAGTAATGCCTTCAACTGTACCGCAACTTGAGAACGACCTCCAAGAGGAAGACGTACAGAGACGTGACACCACTTTGAATGTTGTAGTAAAAGCTAAGCAACAGCCAATATAAAAGAAATGAAACATATGGAGAAACTCGGCGATTTATCTTCCTATTTATTTATTCATTTTTAATTTATGGGGACAAATTAAGAAGGAAACTTGGCACTCCCATAAAGCAACACACATGCTGCTTTGACTGCTCTTACGTCATTTCTTTCCCCTTTTGTTTTTTTTGGGGTCTAATGGCATAGGAATTTCCTTAAGATAAATTTATATACAGATGCGGAGATAAGAGAAGAGTAAAAACTTACTACCCCAAGTTACACCTTGATGTAAACTTGGATCTTGCATTCTCCTTTGATTCTGCACCACCGCCCCTTTTCAGTAAGCATTAACGATACGCCAATCCGAGCCAGTGTCCTGTTGGTCTGAAACCATAAGATGAAAATTATTTTTTTTTTAAAAGGAAAACTGAAAAGCTGATACCAAAAGTTCAGGTAAGCAACCAACAAGAGCAGCAACGCACGGAAGCGACGGGAATCCCCCATGAATTGACGCTGTTCCCCTTTTTCAGGGGAAGAAGACTACCTGCAAGTGCTTTTTGAAAACTGTAACATTCTTTAAGCTTAGGCATGCCAAAAAGTTTCCTTGCTCTCTACTCTCTAATCTGATCTTCTCAATCTTTGCTGGCGTCAGTAACTGAGGTGTGGGACTAATACCCGAGTAAGAAAAATTCTCCCGTTTTCCACGCACCGAAGGACCTCCATTACAGCTATAACAGAAGAATTGCCAGAGCTGAATCTGCTCAACCAACCTGGTTAGCATTGAAAAGATGAGCCAAGACATGACATGGGGCCATAAAGGTATGCCTGCAACATCTGATACCGACGGTCGCGGATGAATTAAACACCAGAAGCCAACATTTGTTTATTCATGAAGACAGATACAACCATATGACAATCTGAAGAATTACGTTTCCACCAAGGATTCCTCAAGAAATGCTATCTGAAAAGTTATGAGAGGAAAAAATAATCTTGTTTGACTGATATGTACCCAGGGAGGAGAATCAAGAGTTGTGCATCAAGATTAAAGCATCATGAATTTGGCCCGGAGCTTTTCTCCTCCTTGGGTAGAGCCAATTGCCTGCAGAGCCTGGATTTTGCCCATGGATCCAAGGACGGCCTCTGCAGATGGTCTTGACTGTCTAAGTTCGTTTTCCCTGCCAATAAACCTGTTTAAATCTATAAATAAAGCAATCAGGAAAACTGAATAACATCATTGAGAACTTCAAGAATCATAGAGATAATTCCTACAGCTCCTCCCCTTTTCTGCCAAGTAAATAAGAAGTTCCATTCAGATTAAGTTAGTACAGTGGACAAATTCAATGTTACCCTTAAATTCTATGCAGGAGTCGGTTCTCGTCAGTCATTCTTACAGCTCCTATTAATATGACATATGGTCCAAAACAATGCCTAAGGTGTTGTTGGTGACGAACAGGCATACCATTCTTCTATTTGTTTTATTGAGCAAGTGTGGAAATTTAGGATCGCTTCACTCCCACAAAATTCATGTCGACATTGGAAGAATTTTTAGAAATTGGAAGGTTATATAATCAGAGGCTAGACGCAGGGTGTCCTTTCGATGCAATGAAGAGGCATATTTTGCTAATTCCCACATTATAAAAATGTGACTCACTCAATATAAGCCATGGGAGCAGCATCACCAACTCGTATGTGTGTCCGAAGAAGTCTCGTGTATCCCCCAGCTCTATCTCTGAAATGACAAGCAGGAAACTGTGAGAGGATTTCACTTTATGAAACAGAGATGCTAAGGAATTTTTTCCGCAACTTCATGGTGCCTGCCAATGAAATCTTCTCGTTGCTAAAAAAGGAGAGAGAGAAAAAAAAGACAGAGGTGCTGAAGGATTCATATGAGTTTACACTCACTTGTATCTATAAGCCAATTCAGTAAATAGCTTGTGAAGGACATCATCTCCACGCACAAAAGCAGCAGCATGCCTTGCCGCAGAAAGTGAACCCTCCAGCAATAAATAGTGCGAAAATGTAAGGTTATCTCCAAGCTTGGAGAATCAGGCATATCCATCAGACCAATATATGAAAGAAGATATAGTCACACATGAAGAAACTGCCGAGCAGTTAAATTTCCGATTATGATTCGTTCAAGAGAATATTATCAACTTCCCTTGACAAAGCACTCGAATGAGCAACAAGCTGAGATCGACTAGAGCCGGCAGCTCATATCCCAATTACACAGTTTTGCAACATGATTTTATTCCATCCCCATGCCAACACCCCCAATCAAATTTGAGGGAAATTAGACCAACCCGATTATCATGTGAAATATAAATTGCCAGCTCTAAGAAACCCGTTCCATACCTCCTTTCAAAGCTGCACCATATTATCTACAAGTCGCCTTACCTCTTTTGCCTGCAGATATACGACCAAGCATTAACACCGAAAGATTTGTTTCATTCTAATGTATATGCTTCTGTCAGAAACAATTCTAGCTCAGTGAGTTTACTAGATTAACGAGCCATGAAACAATCGAACAAAAAAAGAATCACTGAACTACGCTGAAGAAGGCCCATTTCCACAATTTCTTTCTCACAAAATTGCAATCTCACTTAGTCGACTAGATTCATTAATTATGATCGGAAGTTTCATATATATCACTCCCATAATTCCGCAATACAGCGGCATCCCCCAGAAGAATAGCAAGCCACCTTAGCAACAGTTGTTTCGATTCTCTCGTGCTTCACCAACTGAGAAACCATGGTCCTGCTCAACGACAACACCGTTAGAACAAATACTACAATTCAGAGATCTTCTGCGTACGATCAAAAACGGGTTCAAGATAAAGAGTTGAACCGACGAAGAAAACAAAAAGAAAATCCAGAAAATCAATCGGATCGGTGAAGTGAGTGCCGCCTGTACCTGAGCATGGACATCCTGTGACCCGTGGGCCTACCGAGCTTCCTGAACTTCGTCATTTCTAGACGTAAGTTAGAGCGAGAGAGCTCTGGGCTCTGCCAACGGAGAAAGACCGAGGAAAAAACCTCGACACCCAGACTCATCAGCTCAGGAGGGCTTATGGCGGTCGCTAGGCTGAGGCCAGAGGGGTGAGGGACCACTCCCCTCCCTTTTTCATGATGGGCCGGGCCCATGAAATGTAAAACCGGGCCTCAAGTAATGGATCCTACAAGAGACGGGAGCGGGTAAGAAAGGTCAATTGTTCGAACTAAGGAGGGCACACTGGTAATTAACTCGCAAATCGAAGATAAATACACAGAAGTTCCCTATATGGTATCGAAACTCCAGTCCGGAGACCCACCGTGGTCATGGTCGAATGGTTCGACACTCATCATCCCAATGGGAGGACTCGAGTTCGAGTCCCACCTGCAGCGGGGAACTCTTAACCCCTTAAATGGGCCGATCCGGAGCGATCCGGATTAGTCAGCTGGACAAAGTCCATCTGGATACCGGCGGTTTATACCAAAAAAGAAACCCCGGTTTGGAGGTCACAGCTGATGCTTCACGTTTCTAATGCGCCAGAAATGGCTACTTCTCGATGGTTCACCGATACCAAAAAAAATTCATTAATACGAAATTAAGAACTCTTGGTTCCAAATTAAGGGTAATAAAAACATGTCCGCTAAAGATTGACGGGAATATCTACCTGCACGCACGTCATCATTCTCTTCGGGGGATAGAGAGTTCGATTGCACGACATATGCCTTCTGGGTTTTATTCAGAGTGGCAATTGATGCAACAAGTGAACTTACGAGGCTCTCTCAAGCCCTCAAGCATTAAATTCAATATTTTATTTAACAGATGCAAAATATTTATTCAGAGTAATGTATATCATACACTCTTGGGAGCTTGAGAGAGGGGGCAGAGAGCAACTGGGGGCAATCAATCAATGAATGGTTTAATTATATATATTTGGTTTCCTAAATATATTACATTATAAATTTAATAATTTGTTAATATTGCATTTAACTGATCACATGGCATGATATGTTAATATAATTTTCACCATATCGGCCGAATTTTATCTCGTTGGCATATCGTGTCAATAATTTATCGACATATCACTGTGTCTTATCAATAAATAAAGTTCATGTTGACGCACTATTATAATTAAGATTTAATTATACTATAAAATTAAATATATGTGATTGAAAAAATTATTTTAAAATATATGTATAATTCAAGCTTTAAAATAGGTAAGTGTATAAAATTTTTATTATAATTATCTTCATTTAATAATTATTATGAAGATATGTTACGAGTCGGCATATTGAGGAAGATCTTTTGAGAGAATTAAACTAATGAACCAAACGCAGCTCTTTATGAATTAAGACATTGTTAATTCTGCCACTCATCCATTAAAGACATCCAATCACTACCATCATGGCTGTCCAAGTGACGTCAAGAAATGTTGCACAATATAATGCACATATGTGTGTGTATATATATATATTTCATGAACTACTTGATTGTTCTTGTGAACCGTGTCCTGTGATACATGAGAATGTGATCTTAGATCCGATCAAGAACAAACATGGCGTAGAGAAAGTGTTCGATGGACTAGCCCGCAATATATCTACAGTCCGACAAAGAGGCATGCTTCCTCCTGTTGGTTGATTTATATTATATATATATATACAAACAAGATCATGGTGAGGTAGCGTCGGTCCTATGTTAATTAGGAATCATCAAGACAAAATGTGTCGGCGTTTGGTGGCCATGGTTGGTAATGATGTCAGCCGCTCTGCTACCTGATTTTGGTGAATATGTAGAGTGGGTTATTACAAGCAGCCCATCACTTGTCATCCAATTGCTTATCTTCCTGTTCAGTAAGTTTTTTTTCTTGCAAGTAATGATGATGATGTTGCAAAATTAAAAGGAAAAATTATTGACTTATAGGTAATTAATAAATAAATATAATTTCTTGTAAGCTCACAACGAATTTAATATAATATAAGGGATAATGCGATTCTATTTCGCTCGACTCTAGTTTAAAAGTCGGGTTCGTGATCAGTTGATATAAAATTGAGTACATAATAAAATTGCCTAGCCCGTAATCAGTAATTCCCATCATTTGAAACCGGAAAAAGAATATCCGACTCGTAAACGATTGCCAATGAAGGTCAAGTATTTAATGACACGTGGTAAAGTGGACAATATTATCACGTAACGGCATATGTAAGGAAAATGATTTGACATAGGAAAATTAAGAAAAAAAGTTACGAATTTATAGTAAAATTGTGTATCACCATCTATTAATTTAAATTTTTATATAGAAATACATTCGATCTCTTATAAACTTGCCGTGAATGTAATATCTAGACAATCGAATTTTATTATAGTGATGACTTATATAATTATGAGAATTTTATGTATTAGTAGGTCAAAAACGGTCGGAGGCCCCCATTGGACTCCGAAATAGCAAATGGTTCATCAAATGGAAAAAAGGAAGTCATGCAAGAGTAACCGAACTCAAGGAAAACCGGAAAAGGAAAATGGATAAATATCAAAATAATCAAAATCATATAATATTTCAAGATTTTCTGAGTTAATGACCCTAACCAAGTGGATGACTCCAGTTGCACTCATATTACCAGCCTTGGATGGAAGTGTTCTCTTGTCATCCATTCCTAAAGTAGGTAAGGTTTTACTAGTGACGGTTTAGATCTCGTCTCCGGTCGAAAACTATCGCGCATAGTTTTTAAAACCGGACCGGGTCGGGAACCGATCAATGTATGGGTTCATGGGTCGGACCGTGGTATGTTTAATAAATAATATTAATAATATAATATTCTAATAAATTGATATAATATTATAATTTAATTATGATTTATAATCAAAATCATTAATATAGTTATGATGTTAGTAACAAATTCAACATAAAATATAAATCTAAATCTAGTAAAATAAAATAAGTATATTATAATATATTTTTATTTTTATTTTTATTTTTAAATTGGTCGATTTTCTCATCGGTTCAATTAGATTTATTAGTTCAAGTGAAAACCGGCCGGTTCAATTGGATTTGACCTCATTTAAATAATAATTAGATTTTTTTGTGAGAATTGGACCGAGGGAGTGGCCAGTTCCCTATCAAACCGGTCAAACCGGCCGGTCCGGTCCGGTTTTAAAAACTATGCTTTCACATGATCGTGCGATCATGATATACCTGGGCTCAGCCCACAGGTTAATCGGTGCTTCGGGTCCCTTTGACAATTAAGGTAATAAACAACCATAATAAGAACATTTCGTGCAAACTACATCCATAAAATTGATCAGAAAGGATAAAAATAAAATAAAAATCCACGGTACGAGAACGTAAAAAATGGGACGTGGAAGCGAGCTGTCCTCTCGCTGTCTTGTCTACGTCGCCGACTGGCCTAGCTCTTGAGATTCACAATTGCTAGATTCTCTGTAACGATGCGCGGCATTCACGAAGCAAGCGTCGGACAATAACATGTTTGCGCCCTTGGAAGAGACAGTGTCATTTTTGCTTGGTCTGGTCCTCTTCTTGTCCACAGAGATCTCTGCCCACAAGGCTTACTAGCCACGACCACAGACAGTACGACAGGTGATTTTACATGTTCAGACGGAGATTCATTCTACCGGATAAAGCATCCAGCACGAGTAAAAGGAAAAGGAAAAAAAATTATGATTTCGAATAAATTTTAAAAAAAATTATGATTCGATCATTTTCATTTTAAAACGTAATCATTCATAAAATTACTATAGTAAATGGGTATATATTCTAATACCTAAGTTTACTCCAATGTATCAATTTTATAATATTTTTTTAAAATATATATATCTATTATCAATTTATTTTGTTATGTATATAGTATATGATGATAAGCGTGCCTCCATTAAAAGAGCAGAATCTTTTCCCCTTTGTTTGGTGTCAGCTGTTTTTTTCGAATGCCCACTGGTTTTGCTCCCTCCATTATTTTACCGAAACTCCCAATCATTAAAATATATAATAATATTTATTTTTTTAAAAAATTAACAGATGATGATGATGATGATGATATCTTGTGGGCAGGGGTTTTTTTTAATTGAATTAATACCTCTTGTGGTTAAGGAATATATATATATATATATATATATATACGCGTCTATGGTTCTGTGCTTCGTGATTTCTTGGATCAAACAGAACATATCTAGCTACCATTAAGCTGTTCGGCAATCCCCATAATGGGGGCCAATGATAGGGATGCATTATATATATATATATATATATATATATATATATATATACGGTTGGAGACCAACCCATTCACATGAACGGTGATTTTTTAAAGTGCAATTATTAAATTTAAATAGTTTAATATTTTTTAAAAGTATTTATATTATTGTAAATATTTTTTAAAAATTTTAAAAATAAGTTAGATATAGGTTATTTTCCTTTTGTATAGCATATTTCTTACTTATTCATGTTAGATTTCACCATAAATAAATAGATTAGTCATAATTTTGTATATTTAACTCATTTTTAATTAATTTTTTTATGATTATAATATTTTCCTTTTTATTTTGTTATGTATTTAGATATGGTTTTTATTTGGTTTATATTCAATTTTGTTAATTTTTCATCATTTAAAAATGGTTTGAACCGATTATCCGAACCATATAACCGGTTCGAGATAAGTTAGTTCAATGGTTATATAATGGTTATGATTAAGGGAGAATAGTGGTTGAAGTAAACCGAACCATATGCATCCCTAGCCAAGTACTAGCACCTAAACCTCATACAATACTAAATAATTGCAACATTCTATGTAAATGCGGCGCATATTCAGATTCCGTATTAGCACTTACGTAGTGACATTCGGCCGTAAGAAGAACAAAATCAAGTGTCGACGGTCTGAAGAGGTGACTTGGTACGTTAATGTCACCCTTGACCTGGTAAGTTTTCTGACTGCAGAAACTCCGTGCATCTGTCGGTTCCTCTCTCTCGGCGATCATGTATGGCTGTTGACCATACGATCGAGAGCGTCACTCACTGGAGAGTCTTCACAGAGACAGATCTATATGTTGAGCATTAACCCACCAAACAGCAGCGCAATGATTCGGGATTATACCACAACATCCATCCTGGATTTGGCCCTGCTCAATCCATGCAATTCGTGAGGTTGCTGTAGTGATAGTCCGACAGATGAGAGACGCGATAGAACGCAGTTTGTATAAGATTTTAGTTTGTGAATGTGTTTGCATGGTTGCACAAGTAGGAAGCCATGTGCCGAGTGATCTAAATAGCGATACGAGGAGGGATCTTTACTCGTTCTAAATTCCCATGAAACACTAAACTGTCCTTGTTCATATATTTCCCTCACTCACCGGGTTCAATTATCTTCTGATCGACTCTTTATGACCCAAGCAAGACCAGTATATGGAACCTGTGAATCCAAAAGATCAATGTTGTTATTACCATTCCTCATTAGTACGCAAGGAGAGGATGGATTCCTCAGTCCTCACCGCACTTCCACAAAGCTAAAACCTCAGAACCAAAAGAAAGAACACAAACGGCCAGAACTTGGCAGCTTCCTCCTTTAACTCGTCCGTCCCTCGCAAGGATGCCAAAAACAAAGTAACTTAGCAGCAATTGATGCTCATGTTAGAGAATTCAGAAGACAGAGCAGACCCATCCCTCCTCTTGCCCTTCAACCCAACGCCATTAGTGGGACCAGCAGCAGCCCACAACATCCTGCTCTTGATTGCTTTCCCGTGATCATCGCTGTGGTTCCTCTCCGAAGGTGAAGAAGAGGGAGCTGGTGATGATATCCTGCAGCTGACGGGGGAGAGCCACTTGGACTGCATGTAGGTGGCTGTCCTCCATGGAGGGAAGTGGAGGCCCCTCTCCTCGAGGGACTGCTTGGCTGCAGAGCACAGGATTGAGATTATGCTGTTGAGTTTCGACTCGCTCCCGACGAACACCGTAGGGAGGATGTCAGTCAACTCCTTATATGTCCTCGTCGGCCTTGCCACCTCGAACTGGGACTTGAAGTCGATGTCCACGATCAGTCTGCGATGTTCTCCTTGCCTGTTGTCACCTCGAGTCAGGACATCGATGTACTCGTAATCGCCTGTTGAAATAATTCAGATACTACTGAATCAGTAAGGAAGGGGTCATAAACATGAGAAGTCTGTAAATTTCATGGTCGAAGGACCGCAGTGAAAGCAAGACTCATAATGATGGACCCACCACCGGGACAGCTCAAGGAGGTGACCCAAGAGGTTTGGCACAGAGAGGCGAGGTAGCCCTCGATCTGCAGGCCAAGAACAAGCCACTTCTTCAGCCCACTGCTCGCATGATGATCCCTGAAGCTCGAGCTTGATCCCTTCCTCATCCTCATCCTTCTCCTCCTCCTCCTCCTCCTCCACATGTGCTTCATGACAGTCTCCAGAACCTCCGCCTCTGCCCCTGTCTCTTGCTCCTCCAGTATTTCCTAATCAAACAGAACATACAGCAAAAGAATCATTTCCCAAGCTTAAAGCCCTAGAAACAGACGCCACCCACCCGTATTATGTAATTGCTTAAAGACATACCCTTAAGGCCTGGTACTTGGAATTGTGGTCATCGCTGGGCGAGGATGGAGAGAAAAAAGAGCCGTTGGCAGCAGCATGTGATGGTGTTGATGATGATGAGTCTGATTCAATGAACTCCTGGACCATTTGAACCAGCCTTTCGTCATCTTCCAGGGTGACTTCCATGTCTGTACCCCCTCCTCTGAGAATGGTCTTATCAATAAGACGTGTATGTGTACGTTCTTTGTTCTTTCATTGAGTTTGAAAGAGGACGTTGGTTTTGATCTGTTTCATACATGAAAGGGCGAGGCAGAGAGAGGGAGAGAGATTTATGTTGTAGATGGATGACGGATGAAGAGCATATCCTCTTTATATACCCTTAATCTCCATAAACGGGCGGTGCAGAGAAATTACTCAATCGCAGATGTCTCTGATGGAAGGGAATGGGATGGTGACAGGTGAGGTCATGATAAGACCATTTCTCAAAACCGAGGAACAGTAAAGCTGGGTAAAACAGCTATGTCTGATATTTTGTGTGTGTGAATACATGGTAAGTGCGTGCGTGAAAATATTTACTTATATATGGTTAAAAGATTAACCCACTTAAATTTAAATTAATGAAAATGATTGAATCATTTAAATATTAAACAAAATAAATGGTCTGAAGCATAAGTGAGGACGTAATCTTGTCCCAGCCTCATAATTCAGGATGGCCCGCCGATCACCCCCAAATTGGGAAAGAAAAAAGAGAGAGGAAAGAAAATGATGGGGGAAGTTAGCCGGTGGGTGGATGAGGAGGGAAGGGAATATTAGCAGAGAATATCCTGTGTCTGCGGTTTTCCTCTAGGAGGCCTTCGAGAACGATGATGATGCTGTCTTTCGTTCTTCAAGCGTTGAGACTGTAAGGAAAGTTGCTTCGAAGCATCAAACTCTTATCTATCGCACGTGTCGCAATTCTCCCGGGGAGGCTCAGTGTCCCCGTCCGACGAGAAGGAAGGGGCCGCGCTCTCTCGGCAGCAGACAATTGGACCATCATCATCTAACTTCAGATCGAAACAGAGCGTTGTTTCTAGATCACCGTAGCAGCTCGATAAAGTATCCAAAAAAAAAGAAGAGGAAACGGGGAATGGGAATCCTAGTCGGACCCTTTGCCACTGGATACGGTGCCCATCATGGTGTCAGCAGGGGGGGCCAGGTTTGTCCTTCTTGATTTGGACCCCTTTTACGGTGATTGAGAGATGGCAACGCTTTCTGTGGGCTACGGTTGGCTGGGCACGAACCATTATTTCTAGCGCCCGTGTATTCAGATAATACCGAATTCATGATCACTTGCGAGAAGCCCGTCCGTTGAGTGTAGTAAGGTATGCAAGTCACTAACCACCGTAAGCGTGGTTTAATGGTTCGACACTCATCGTCCCAATAGGAGTCTACAGGACAGTCCTTGGAGAAGCGGTCCTGGGCTTCGGACAGGTGTGCATGTGGATGCTCCAATACTTATCTCGAAATATTACTTTAAAAAGAGAGGGGAAGACAAGTTACCTCAGAAATGAGTCGATTGCATGTCGTAGACTTGATGACAATTGCACACGGTACACGAGCTCTGGGTAACAGCTCACATTGAAGATACAGTGGATAAAACAGGTTAAAGTTTATTCATTCCCTTGTCGGCTAATTAAGTTCACTGGAATTTCCGTACCCTACCAAGTCTCACAATGGAACTCCCCTGCAGCTCCCTCCCGTTCCGTCAGATTCTGATTTCTATACCTTCCTTCAGTAGGTGCGCCTTCACGGATTGAATGGGAACCTGTCGCCATCAATTATTTTATTCAAGTGAATGCCAGGAGTACAACCGATTCAATTGGAATGCGTCGATTGAAACGGCTTCTGAAGGAAACAAAATGCAAGACTCCCCCCAGTGGTGGTCATCAAGATTAATCGGGTTTCTGGTTGTTAGTGAAGGTGTCATTTAGTCAAGGCATACCTCTTTCCGATGGAAAATTCCAGCCGCAAGAGCCGCAGACGCGTTTGTCTTGCGGAATACCTCAGAGAAATGCTCAGCTGCTCCGGCTCCACTGCTTGCAATTACAGGGATGCTCACGGCATTGGAGATCAACTTTACTAGATCAATATCGAAACCCTTCCCTTGACCTGCGAGTGATCAAGTAACTCGATCATGGGAGAACAGCTTGGCACAACAACTGAAAACAATCAAACCCAAATGCAATCCATGAAGCAAATTCAATCACTGAGCTTGATCTCTGTTGAAATATAATATGATAAATCTCTCTCCTTAGCATTAATAATTGGCCTTGAAGAAAACCATAAACAAGACAAGAAAACAGATATTCAGACCCACAGTGGGTCCAAAGCCATATCATTTACACTGGGTTAAATTGTAAAAGACAAGGGAATTTTACATGCTAACTTACTATTCCCTAACGTTACATGTACATAGATGGCTCGTTCACCAAAACCCAACTTGAAGAGTCTGCTCACTCTACAACTCAACAGAAAATTATGTTGTCCAACATCAGGAGCTAAATCTCCATTTTTCTTGGGCTCGAATTGCAAATTGTATTGATTAGATTCACAAATACCTTCAAGTCTAACTTGCTTATGTAATAACATAACGGAAAAATAATGTATAGTCTAACTGAAGAAAGAGAACGCAATAAGTAACATGAGGACCATTACCGTCACAATCAATGCAATTCAATAATATTTCTCCAGCGCCCAGATCTTCAACAGCCTTTGCAAGCTCATATGCTCCAATTGGTCGACCTTCTCGTCCACCTTTAACCTTTTGGAAACAACAAACAACTATTCAACCACAGGTTTGTAGAAAGTTCCTAGAAATGTTCAACATAAAATAAGGTCGATGACAGTCTTCATGGCCTTTACTATCTTTACCCATAGTATCATCATTTTCAAGGTCGTCATGATTTTCATCTAATTTCCCCAACAGTTCCACAATGCACAACTAATTACTAATCTGAACCACCAAGACCAAATGATATAACATAATTCGATTATTATATAAGTGGACAGACAGATAGCCACTTGAAAGTTGAATATGCTCACCGTGCATTGATACCAGGCGTATTCCTCTCCATTGGGACCTGAAAACAAGAAGAAAAATGAATGCTACAAATTCCAAGTTTATGTCAGATCATTTCTATCCTGTGTTAAGGATCTAATGAAGTACATCAATCAGCAAATATAATAGAAACTCTTGGTACCAAGAGAGTCCAAGGATCAAGATAAGTGAAGCAAAAGACAAATGGATTTATCAAGTAATTTGATGCTATAAACCAGCCCGAATTACAAATTCTCTACTTTCCTCTGGGAATAGTTGCTGCATGCTTTCTTAGTTTATTTAGAGACAGACCACTTTTGTTTTTTATTGAGCTCACACAAAGACATGCTTTGAGACTACCTATGTGAAGAAAAATGTAGAAATGAATTTTTTTTAATCAGGATTTGATAAGTCATCCATATCCTGTGTTTCTTTCTTTCTTTCTTTCTTTCTTCTTGGAAAGGTGATATCCTGTCTTACTGAGAAATAGCCAATCAAGTAAAAAAGGTCACTTTGGGTACAGAAGAATAAGGTGGAACGGGATGGAATGCATTTCTACAAGAAAATGCAACGCTATACATGAGAAAATTAAAAAGTCCATTATAATGGAATGTACATCACAACTTTCATTAGGGCAAGCAAGTATTTGAAGAATAAAATTATTATTAAATTCCATTCCATTCAATCACGTATTAAACACACCCTAAAAGTAAAAGATACCTATACCTGGGTTTGCCACCCCTGTTGATTTGAAATTCACATCTGCTGGACTATGGATGTAAACTCTACGAGGATCAATACTAACAACCACAGCCTGTAAAGAAAGACAGAACGGTCACAGTACTAGATTTTTTATTTTTCAAATCTAGTAAACACCAACCACAAAGTCAATATTTCTCACATAAATGTGAAAAACCCTCTCAGGTAAATCAGTCAAGGAACTTGAGAAGGTCCCATATGAACAGAATTTGAATAAAAGAATATGCCCTTATTTTCAGAAACAAGATAAAATGGATAGAGAGCTACTGACTCAGTAAAAAATTTTCACATGCTTACCTGGTTCCCATATACTCTAGATATCTGCTCCAAACTGCTCTTTCCAGTCTTTACCTGTAAGAGATACTCCAAAATAATGAGAAAAAAACAATACCAGGAATCTAATAGTGAATTTGATAGATTAATGAATAACATACTCCAGTTCTTAGGAATTCTTCTGCAGCATATACCGCATCACTCCCTATAGAAATCTTATCAGCTCCAGATCTAAAATACTCTGCGGCCACTTCTAGACTAGAATAGTACCTGAAAAACAATTATTTAGTACATCTCTTTAATATAAATATGAATCTGAAAGGTTGAATATAATATGGTGTGAGCACCTAGTATCCTAATCAATGCCATCACGATTGACACAGATAAATATAACACAAGCCATGAACTATCAAAAGTTGCTGAAGCAACAATATTGGCCAGGTAATGTTTCTCAAGTCACTGGAGAACCAATCTGCCTACCTGCCATTTGCATCTGTAAAATCTCTAATTCCACCTCCAACTGTCAATGGTACAAAAACATTTTCTGAAGTGTATCTCAGTACCTACAGAGAGAGATGCCAGTATCAAATTGGATATTACAAACTATATCATTGAGTAAACTTAATCCTGTACTGTGATATGTCCAAATGGCAAGTTTCCTAAAGCAACTCTTTAATAAAACATGCTATGCAGACCTGCAGCATTGGTATGTCACCTAAAGGAAAGTCCCGGAAGCCAGTAATGTTAAGAAAACTGACCTGCAATTAGACATGAGAAGACAAATCTGGTTATGCTACTTAGAAGAAAGCATAAGCGCTAAAAATGAAAATTGAGTTAATGAACTTTACTTCATCAGCCCCATCCTTATAGTACTGTCCAGCAAGGTCAACTGGTTTGCCCAGGTTCCTCACCTGAACACAAAAAAGAAGAAGAAGAAGAAGCAATATAAGTCACAAAATAGAATCATCACTTTCTTCAGAGAAACAGATATTGACAATATGGTAACCAATGCAATGCAATCAGGTAGAGGTATAAAGTTATGGACAACACGGAATAAGGTGATTCCCACTACATGGAATTCTCAGCTCAACCATTTAGATGCTTCTGCTTAACATATTAGTGCTAAAAGCACAAGATAGAGAACCTTGAGGCTAAGGGAAATGCAGATTCTGAGAGGCCAGGAGATGACAGGGCAGCAGGTTGCACTCCCTCACTCATGAAGGATTATGCTAGATAAATCGATCCCACTAGGCCTCACCACAGCACTTTTCCAGTTAGCAGTTACTTGTCTATTTTCACTTCTGATTTGACTTTCTTAACAATCTTTTTTAATTTTTGGGTGCTACGCTTGGCTGGATCATAAAAAATCATATTTTTCTTTTGGACTGGGCTGTTATTATGTCTTCAATGATGAACAGCTAAATTAGACAAAGGGATGGTAGTTTTCATACCTCATTCCCCTCTGTGTTCTCTCTTACATCATACTGATCTCCTTTGGTTACAACAAGATCTCCCTTATCATTAGTTCTCACATCTAGGCATGCAATCACCTGAAATTTGCCAAACATACATGGTTCAAACCATCAATTGGCCAACCAATTAAAGAAGAGAGGACAAGCATTACTCTCCACAAAACCATACAACTCAAACAGAAGTTGTTCAAAAGAAACAAGCCATTCATAACAAAAACCAAAAAGAATCAAATTTAAGGTATACCAACCCTTTTTGCAAGCTTTGAAGCCTTTCCTTCATCAGGCTTCTGTCTTCATAGAAACATTGAGATATTAGATGATTGGATATGTATGACACTTAGTGATATATTCTAAATTGGTAAAGTGAAGAGTACAAGGAATACCTTTGACACGCTTGACTTTGGAGACAAGAACCTTCTCAATACTGAAAGCCCAACGTCTGAAACATTTCATCCCAAGATTATTTTAAAAAAAAAACTAATTAAATGATCCAAGAAAAAGTACCTTGATTAAATACACTTAAAACATACCTATCACTGTAGATCCTCTAAATACCAAAATCGGATCAGAAACAGTAAGGTGACCATTGAATCAGGAGAAACTAACAGTGCACCTATATAATTCTCCATAAACTTTCCATGCCTCTCCCTAATGTCCCTAAACTTGCCAAATCCTGGGTTCTGGATCATTTCCCACCTTATCCAAGATACTCTACTCATATATGGGAATAAGGAAGAGAGGGTGATATCTTACCCCTGCTACCTCACTGACTAAATCAAACTTCTAGCAAAGAAAAACCGATACATCTCTGTCTATAAATACATATATATCATACCTCCACTCTTCTCCGGGTGAAACTGAACAGCATGCACATTTCCCCTTCCCACAGAAGCAATAAAATCATCTCCATAACTGCATGTAGAGGAGACCCATTCCATATTGTCTTCTGACTGTCCAAATTCCAAACAAAAGAAAATTGGAGTTGAAAAACTAACCCATAAATCAGAACATGAAATAGCTAACAAAAAAATAAAGCAAAAATGAAGAAAATAAAACAGATGTATAAAAAAAATGTAAAAAGGGGGAAATTAGGAGCAAAATACTGGTATCGCACGGTAGGAGTGAACAAAGTAGACATGGTGATTTCCAACATCATCTAAAATTCCAGAGCCTTCCCTGACTTTCAAGGCATTCCATCCAATATGGGGCACTTGCAAGCCATTTGATGAATCGAAACGATCAACCACTCCAGGGATTACACCAAGACCATTTACTGACACACCCATGAATATTATTAATTGGATATAGCCCAAGTAGTACAAAACACATTTCAAATAATATCACCACAATTATATTTCTTCTCCCAGTTTCTACCAATAAAATTCATCATCCCAACCTCTGAACAAGAAGCAAAGAAAAGAAGAAAAAGCAAGCTATCAGTAATGGCCAGCAACTACGGAGAGGACCAAGGAATTCACTTCAATTGAAAAAACTTTACATTTAACAGTAAGTATGAAGTTGCCAATGATTTCACCATGAAACTTCATCATTAGCAAATGATAGAGAAATAGAATAATAAGAACTGACCTTGTCCATTCTCCTTACTGTACTCAAACAGTAGCTGCAGGCCCAAACAAATGCCTAGGAATGGGCGATCTTCTTTGACATAAGCTCGGAGAGCTTCAGTCAGCCTAAGATGGTTCAGACGTGCCCAAGGTAAATAACAAACACAAATATATATATATATATATATATATATATATATAAGATGAAGGTATAAACAGCTAAATAAGCTGAGAGGTAAAGGCCAGTCCATTGTATGAGGTTGCTACGTCATGTTTAGGGAGGATAAAATACAAAAAGCCAACCACTAAAATATGGATGCCAGTTTCGTGGCTTCATCATGTGCCGCAATATTTCACTATCTGTCAAGAGAGCTCAGCAAACCTAACGTAACAGTGAAGGAGATATCAAAAGCACTCACTAACAGCACATGTACATTTTGCAAAAGTAATCCAACAGATGGAGAATGAAATGAAGAATAGCCCTTCGAGCACTTAATAAATGAACAGACAACAAAAGAAGCAATGTAAAAGGTGTTGCTCCTTCTTAAGCTAACAGTCTGACTGTATACTCGCGAAACTGATGAAAAACAAGTTACCGAGTTCGCACCCTTTCTCATTCAGTACATCCATCATGGAAGCAAAAGCCCCAACACCAGGGAATATTAGGCGGTTCGCATTCAAAATATCTTCAGGAGTTTGAACCTAAAAGTATTCAAAAGAAAACATCATGAGTTCGTAACTAGAGGATTTGGTTGTGTTGCAGTATAGCAATCGATCAGAAACAAAATAGGAAGTGAAGAGAAGCCACAAGCGTACATCTTTAATGTTGAAACCCAGGTAGCGAATCGCATTCCGCACACTCCGAACATTTCCGGCTCCATAGTCGAGCAGCGTCACCACTGTTCCCACCAAATTATAAACGAAGGACGATATGCAGTCAAATTATTCATTCAATCACTCACGAGAACCATAGTATGTACTAGACTCTTCGATCGACGAACACAAGAAGAACACAGAAAGGGCGGGAGACAGAGATGGAGAGAGAAGAGAAAGTGGACCGGAATCTCCATCGGAGGTGGCGCGCACGGAGAGGCTCCTACTTCTAGGAGGCTTGAATTTGAGGCCGAGGCCTCCGTCTCTGCGGCGAAGGAAGAGGAGAGACTGAGCAGTCGAAGAGGAGAATGAGAGCGGCGACGGAGGAGAGTACACGGCGGAACCAAATGGAGACGCCTCCATAGCAGAGCCGCCACACGCAGCTGTGAGAGAGAGAGAGAGAGAGAGAGAGACAGGAGGAAATGTTCTTTTCAGTTCGGCCCTTCTACAAATGGGGAAAGGAAAGTTCCTGTGAGAAGCGAAATACGACGTCGACTAAGTCGAAAGGTTTGACTTTCGTCCTCCACATCATCATCAGGTGACCCAAACAAAAGGAAACGGCGGGCGTTGGTTCGGGGGGATTTCGGGTCGGGTTTCTAATCCGGGACTAAACTTCCGCCTGTTTGTGGCCAGCAGCCCAGCCCCACAATGAGCTTGTTTCACCTCTATTGATTGGCCGATAGTTTTGATATGTCTTGCTCAAACTAGGCTGTGGATTCAATCTTGTGATGAAGAAATTTCTATTTGGACTTTGACACACCCTTCAGGCTAAGATAGAGAAGTGTTCGGGACTACTATCTTTATGGAACTTTTACATGGATGAAATTATGAAGTTTGTTCATGGTTAACAATCAAGGAAAACTGAAAAAATGACCAAAGACTATATCCTAGTGGATGAAATAACATAAATGAATAACAAAATTATTAAAATTTATATAACATCCCATAGAAATTTTACATGCTCAATGGATGCGAATGCCCCTCTTCCCTTGCGCCGAAAATCACACATACCGCTGACTCCTCGCTTCAAACTTCAATTCGACTTGACCCCGAGCTTGAGTGGGCACATGCTAATGCCCACCTTTAGTAACAATTTTGAGCTAAGGATCATTTGACATCAACAAGAGAGAAACCAGCTCGAGGTCGAATATTGTACACAACCAGGGACAATCTGGAGCCAAAAGAGGATACTTGAACTTAAAATGAAATCCGATCAAATGGAATTCTCTTGTATAAAGAAATGTTCCAAGACATGAAAGAGGCCTGTAACTGTTCTTGATCTTCTAATTACATGAATAAGACCAACTGTATCTCATGCATCAATTTTTCTGCTGTACCTAAACCTTTTTAGGTATCTAAAGTAGCTACAAGTTCCCTCTCCTATCTCTACTCGATAAGCTACCGAATAATCAGACTCTGCAGCAATAAGTGATCTGTGCAAAACAAAATTGCCACCAAACAATGGTTCATAGGATCCTCAAAGATGACGGCTCTTCTAGGAACATTGATCATGGACGGTATTTTTCCTAGATGAAGTGGTGAGTTGGGTAAGCATGCTCGTATCCATTGTAGTCATAATATAGCCTCTCCCCCTCAGCAATATCGTGAGTAGCAACTAAAAAGACCCGGCATTCACCATTCACATTGTACCTCACACACTTGCAGTTCTGCTTCTTCTTACCATCACTGCACAAAAAGGGCAATGAAGAGATCTTGACTCATATTAAACTTTTTGATGAACAAGCAGAGAGATAACTACGATGTCTTACACAGTGTGGTTATTAATCCCATTGATGAAACGAGCAATGTTTCCACGTTTATCAGGGCAAATGACAAGACTCTTAGATGGATCATTCGCCAGGAGTAGGGTCATGATGCCATCACAGTCATCATTCTTCCTGTTCTCAAGGAAATCTACATCACCGGTGTATTCTGTGATTAATGTCATATCCTTTATCAGGGCATCTGCCTCCACAGTGAAACTGTAAGAGAGGAAAAACACTGACATGTGAATGTCCATCTAGGTTTTAACAAGCAAAATAGCAGTCAATTCAAGAAGCTAGAAGAGATTATCATCTATTACCCTTCACATGAATCAAAACGAACCGTAAGAGGAGGACATAAGCCTCTCTTACACATAACCCTGCACTGCTCCACGGTTTCTATATCTTCTTTCGAGAGAACCTGATGAGACAAGAACCCTTGATTATAAGTATATAACTAATGTGCAGTGCTAGCAAGAGCACCCCCCCTAAAAAGGCAAAAAGGTTAAAACCCCATAAATTGAATATTTTGCAATTTCATCAGGTTGATATGGATACACAAGACCTGCATGCCTCCCCTTTCAATTTTAGCTTGATTGGCAGATCGAGGAGCTAATCCAGGTGAGTAGTACAGATCATCACAAAACTCCATCTGTGATGCTGTCAAGGCAGAAGCAAGCGAACTCATCTCTTTCAGCCTCCGGCCACGATCTTCATGTGGAATAAATGGCAATAGTCTCCTCCGCTTCTTCTGAAATACTGGAGGGGCCCATCGTCTCCGACGCTTTCTAGAATCTAGAGAACAAGGTATTGTGTTATAGAAAAAAACACAAGGGGAAGAAAATACCTATGAAGAGAAAAGTATGTCTTATTCTAGAAGACAATCCCATTTTTACTATGCTTTGCTTTAACAAAACAGAGAGATGTGTTAGGACACTCTTCCCCAGGTGCCTTTTTTGAAGGAAGCATGAAAGCTTGTCTATAGCAATCCGCAAAAAAAAAAATGATGAAAGTAAGTTTGATCAATGTTTGCTGCATAAAAATTTACTAATTCCAATTTTCTGGAGCAGAAAACACTGAATCAAACAAGAATAGCTAAGGCTATTTTTTATGAATTAGAATAAGAATAAACTAGTGCAGACAGAGAGAGTTAAATTATACTGCAAGCTGTGAAAATAGTATGCATAGATAAACACAGCAAAATGCCTTTGAAATGCATCTGTGTCAGGGACAACTGAGTCGAATTTTTACCTTGAGGAGACAAGCATCCATCCTCAGCATCAGAACACTTCTGAATCCTAAAAAATTCAAAAATCTTCTTCTGTGAAAATCCTATAGGATCCAAAAACATTTTATAATCAGATTTTGAATTGTATGTAATGAAAATACAAGAAGAACAACAACAACAAAAATATCTCA
This sequence comes from Sonneratia caseolaris, assembly GCA_900006705.1. Taxonomy (NCBI): domain Eukaryota; kingdom Viridiplantae; phylum Streptophyta; class Magnoliopsida; order Myrtales; family Lythraceae; genus Sonneratia; species Sonneratia caseolaris. Next base: position 1,207,482 of record CXYZ01009109.1, on the reverse strand, counting down.
CTAGCACAAAGTTTCCCCTACTTCTCACTCTTCTGTGTCCACAGCACTGAGGACAGACCCAAGATCCCAATGGAACCCTGACAACGATGGGCCTCAGGCATTTCATGTGGAATCCCTTATCGCATTTATCACACAGGAGAATCTCATCAGGCAGATCACCAGAGCCACACTTCTCGCAGCTCACATCATTGTAATCAGCTCGTTCCACCACAGTGTACTTAGCCACCGCCAAAATTTCTGTGATTGTCTTGTACTTCTTTCGGGGAATCGAAGATGGTGGCATCAAACACGGGCTCAAGGATTTGGCCTAGTCTTCACAATTTTCCAAAATGTTACATTCAGAAACAGTATAGTCCCTTAATGAGGTGACATTGTTTGAAACCGCTACAAGAAGTGAGGCAAAGCGACTCTAGAAAAGAAAGCCAGAATAGGAAACTGAGACTAACTCAGCAATAATCTGATAGGATGTTCCCGAAATTAAGGCACACATCACAGTGATGCATCTGCGCGAAATTCGTGCCATCATGATGTTGTTTCTCCTTGTAAATAAGATTTTATGCTCTACTCGGAAACATCAAGCAAATCATATTTCTAGGAAAATAACGTCATTTTATGAAAATGATGTGCATACAATACTTGAATACAGTGAATACACCAAATACATAGGGGCACTATGTTGTCATGAATGAATATCATGGTATAAACGACATGCATTACGTAAATAGATGCACTTAAAGAAAAGGAATAGAACGAAAGAGCAAAATCATAGCGCAATCTCTGGTCCAAAGTCCATACAGTGCCGAAATGGATTATCAGCGGAACAATCTCTTAAACCCTGCAAGAACCCTAATCCATTTGAATAATAAAAAGAAAAAAAAAACATACCTCCACCAAGTTCACCTGGGCTCCCTCCGATCTCGCCGATTCCAATCGCATTGTACTGATCAGCAAAAACAGTGACGGGGGATCAATCGATTAACAACGATCAGAACCATAACAGGGCGAAACAGTGAAGATGTCGCTTGAGAATAAATAATAAATAAAAGCAGAGAAGGATTTCGCAATGATAATGGAGCATTCGGAGAACCTCTGCGTGGAAACTCTGCCATCACTTGACCTCGGAAGCTTCCTGTCCTTCGTCATTGCTGGAAAGAGAGGGACGGGGAGACAGAGAGAGAGAGAGGGAGGGAGAGAGAGAGAGGAGGTACGTTCTAGAGTGAGGAGGCAGTTGATCTAGCTGACCAAGTGAACAGCGGGGAAAACGGAAAACGGGAAAAAATGATAAACAAAGAGGAAAAGCTCTGGTTTTTCCCTGTTTTCCCTGGAAAATGGAAAACCGTGAGAAAACATGTTTGCCGGACCACACGGAGTGAACCTTTTCGGGAAAATTTTCACCAACACTCCGCCTTCCACTTGGGGACGGAATTCTGAGTTTACTCCTAAAAATACAATTGGATGTGATCAATCAAGCAAGGGATTCGCACGAGAAATACTAAACTCTTCCATATGATCTCGGAAGTCGGGTCGGTTTCTTCCGTTTTGTCGATGAATGGCATCGGGACGGGGGCCAACTAGTACTCACCCGCAGAGGGACTCGAGGGTGACCTATCATCCTCGGAATGGTGGCCTACGGCCGGCGAGCGATGCCCGATGGAGTGGTAGCTCGCGGAATGCTGTCCGTGCATCCTGGTCCACTGATCGTCATATGTTTCGCCCCGGTGGCCAACTGGGCAAAGTATTGATGGCAGTCGTTCGATTTTAATCAATTTCATATCACAATCAATTATAAAATAAAAAAAAAAAAGAAAAGCAGCGTCCTTAACAAGCAAATGGTGAAACCAACGACCATTTCAAGGAGTAGTTAGTATGCGGACTTGAAATGTCTTGTTGGACCTCGCCAAATTCAATAGCAATCAGCGTTTACCGTTAATATTCTACTTTATCATCAACGAACACGGATATATTATACTTGCAATAACCACAATACCCTTCTTCCTAGTCTGGGGATTGAATCCATAAAAGATTAGTTTTAGCCCCCCCAAAAAAAAACCTCCGATAAAAAAAAATTATTAGAAATTCTAAAAGGTATTAAAAAAATCTTTAAGAAATTTAATTTTAAATTAAAAAAACCCTGAACTCCGGAAAAAGAATCTCAAAAATTAAACAATCCCCAAAAAATTCTACTTATTAAAAAAAATATTATAGAATTTATATTCGGTAATAAGAATTGAACAGATATTAGTTTCTAAATAAATGATAAATTAAGTATTAAAAGATCATCCAATCATATATGAAAAATAATTATTGATTATTTTGTAACCAATATAGACGGAAAATTTATTATTATTATTATTATTATTATAAAGTTCAAAATCTGAAATTTAACTTGAGGAGAAGAGCGCAAGAAACCGCATGGAAACAACCCGTGTTAGGTTTCTTTCAATAATTTTATCAAGAGAAACTTCTACAGTGCTACTCTCTCTTAGTACACCAAAGCTGACATAATTAGAATTTGGGTCACACCCAAAAAGGGATGAGAAGAGTCTTACAAAGAGGTGAAAGCACAGAGATCTGCTTAATTAACAGATTCTTCTGCAGAAGAAACACAAACTCTGTACAATTGCCACAGATTGATCATGATCTGTCCAAGAACTGTGAGAGGAAAAAGGGAAACAAGCAGGAGAGAAAGAATGAAGCAAATTGTTACTACAGGTCCCGTTTGTTCAGTGAAGCTGATCGATTTTCTTGAAAGACAGCCTTCTCCTCGCGTCCACTATGGCCTCCTCTCGCCTCTTCGAGATCTGCCTCATAGCCTCCTCGTACTCCCGCTCGATCCTCTCGAGCTCCATCCTCAGCTCTGCATCATTACCAAGACTGAATAGCAGAGAATTATCGATCACGGTGAGGCCCACAGCATTACCACCATTCTTCCCCGAATCAGATACCTTATTCTCATTATCTTCAGAACCAACATCCATATTGTGCCCCGAATCAATTGAGCTTCCCGTATCATTCCACTCATTAGAAGTAGCAGACATGTAAGACATGTCCAAACTCTGGTCATCCAAGGTAGCTGAATTCTGGAGGCTCACTGAATGGGACATGGCTTCCGACATTACAGACTCATAAGTATCTTCAAGAAACTCGGATGAGCTTTGGTTGTGAGTCAGTGATTGAGGTTCCTCATGATAACTAGCATTCACCAAACAGCCACAAGGGTTGGAAGGTTGCCAGTTCTTAACCAAGTTGAAGAGTAGCAAATCGATCAACTCGGCTATGCAGCTTACATGCTGAGCCCCCAGCTCAAGCTGCTCCACCATTTCAGCAGAAACCGAGCGAGCTGTATCACTGTCAAGGTAGAATAGAAAGTGGATATACCTTGCATGATCCGGGTCTGCACATGAAAATTGAAATTTTGATTCAGAAGCAGCAACAAGAAATTGGCAATAGAGCCATCAGGAGTATAAGTGTCAGGACAGTGAAACTACACAAATGCTGCACAGTCTCCATAGATGGTAAATCAAAATTGGAGAAAATTCTTTTAGGGAACTGAGCTTTCTACTCCAGGGAGGCTTGTGAGCTCTATCAAGCTTATCCTCTTATTAAAATTTTTAAGTAATTAAACACCAATTTATAAGCACATCCCAATCTCAAGCTATTTTCAGTCAAAAGCCTGATTCCAACCGCAGCTTGATCAAGGCAACAGACTTCATCATAGACCAGTGAAGGAGATTGATGCATGTATGACCAAAGCTCAAAGCTTAAGCCTATTGAGCAAGGCTTTGAGCCAAGCTCTAGTCATGCCTGATTTAGAGTTTTGGGAGTCAAGTTGTGTCAAGCTCAATTGCTCAAGCCAGCAGCACTCAGCTCAGCCCAGCTCAATTTCATCTCCAAACAAGAGTGGCTATAGAGCAAATATAAGATGGATACCAACCCTTTTCATTGGCAATGCGGAGAATCAAGGATATAGAGCTGTCATCATTTTCCTCGCCTTTCAAGAGGAAGATCTTGGCCATTGTCCTGCTTTCGACTTCCACACGGAGAGAAGGAGACTCATAATCAGTGGATTTCCAGAATAATTTAACTATGGGCAAATCACCATCCTGAGCACCTATCTTAAGGGGTTCACTCTGTGCTGTAGCTGGTCCTTCTGACATCAGACATCGATCTCCAAAAGCTCCATTTTTTGGCAGGATAATATCAGGAAGTGCAAGAGGACGGTTCTTTGCTGCTCCATTAATTTGAAGAAATGGATCCATTATAAGCTCGTTGGCTGACAATCTCTGAGATGCTGGGAGCAAACACTTCTCAATAAATGCTTTGACATCAGGATCTTTCACCTTGGAGAGGGCAGCTGGTTTTATGCCCTACAGAGAAACAGACAATTACAAACTATCCTATTATAAGAGAAGAAACTTCCGGTCAATTTGAAGAGGGATAACTTACGGATGAAACCTTCTTATATATCTGAGCAGAGTTTCTGCATTCACTATACGGATATTCAAAAGTAACCATCTCAAGCATGCACATTCCAAAGGAGTATATATCAGCCAAGTGGTTATAATCCTCATCATACAATTCAGGTGCCATGAATTCAGGTGTGCCTACAAAAACAGGCTAGTGCAGTTAAAAAGTCAAACATCACAAACAGCATATTCAGGTCCATCCATAAAGATGACATCCTTATGCGTCACAAAGAAAATAGGGGGCATAATTGCAAGAAAAATAGTAGAAAACTTCGAGACAGAAATATGATAATTAAAGCAGTACCTATTACACTCTTGGCGCCTGCCTGCTGCATTACAGTGGCCAATCCTAAATCTCCAATCTTAACTTCTCCTAGGTGACCATTGACAAATATGTTGTCACACTTCAAGTCCCTGTGAATGATGGGAGGCTCATGGCTGTGAAGATAGCTCAACCCCATCAAGATCTGTCTCGCCCATCCCTTCACAGCCTTAGTATCGACTTTCCTATGTTTCTTTCGGTATCTACATCACAAGTCACACCCACTACCATTGGACTAATCTCACCGTAAATAGTTAACAAAATAAAATAAAAAATAATAATAGTAGGATGAAAACTTACTGTCTGAGGCTACCAGATGTGAACAATTCAGTAATGATATTAACTGTCTTTTTCTTCTCATCAATCCAAGAGTTATAAAACCTTATAATATTGCTGTGCTTCAATGACTTTAGGAGAAGAACTTCGGACTTCAGCCTATCCAAGTCATCCGGGGAATGGAGCACCTCATCAATCATAAGTTGGCTCCAGGCCACCTCAATGCCGTTTATTTCATCAAATGCCTTATAGCTATAATTCAGATAGTCAAGGAATATTAATTAACTTGTATCATTCTCATGCAATAATGCCAGTTTTATATTTTCTTTATCCTGTAACTGACATTACATCTTTCTTTCTGTCATGATGATGCACAACTCTCTTAGAAGTCGTACTCTTTGACATCCTAAATGTCCATATCCATAAAGTACATGAAAATTTTGAAAGTTCACTGTTCATCATTTTGCACGAGCAAGTTTTTTCATACACAGTGACATATCATAGAAGGATGCACGGCATGGCCTGGCTCTGATAAGAACTGACTAACCAATGAAAAATGTCCACCTCTAAAAACTAAGAAGGATACACCGTCTTGAAGGCACCTTTGCCAAGCACTTCTTGATACTGTGAACTCCACAACAAGTCAGCAGGTGAATTTTCAGCAAATCAGAATAGCATCAACCGTCAACGAAAAGAAAAATCAGAGTAGACAAGAAATGCTCAAATGAGATCCACGAAGCTCATCTCTTCCCTTTACATCAGTAAGCCATAGATAGAGAGGGTCTAAAGAAAAATGGTTGCAAGAACATTGCCAATATGAGATAAGTTCAAGGGATAAAAACAAAAGGAAGTGTTACCCGAATATATCGACCTGTTGGATCAATCTCAACAATATCTGGATCGGGAGGCTCAGCCAGTGCGGCACCATCATCGCCACTTTCAGAACTCAACATGTCCAGATTTCTGTTAGCATACATCCAAGCTTCTTAAATTTAAAAATTAGCCGTAAAAATCAACTGAACAAAAATGAAGAAGAAAAAATGCTAAAGCCTTCATCCGAATTTCAGTTTAAGCATCAGATGACAAAATTCTGACCCACCGGCACTTGCTTACAATGACCAAATGTAACTAATGAATGCTAATCCACCAGATGAACAAAGAGGTACCACCATCAACATAGAAGCTAAAATTTCCGACACGACATCCATCTGACAATTGATAAAGAAGAAAATACATTCGAAATTCTGCGGCAAAAACATCATACGTAGCGTAGATCTGATAAAAACAATCCCAACCGAAGCTCCATATAAGAAAAAAACCGAAAGACCAGCTGAAATCAGCATGGACAAATGGAAACCGAGTTTGAGCTGACAAAAACACGAGGATTCACCTGGTCACAGAGCCGATCCTCCGAGGCACGTCAGCTCCGAGCAGAGGGCGGAGGTGAACCCTAATCCCTAGGCAAACACGAAAATTTGTCGACACGGATCGCAGAGCAACTGTCGACGAGAAACCAAAAACAAGTGTCGAGTCGATCAAATCACAAACTACCACCTTGTCATCTCTCTCTCTCTCTCTCTCTATCTACAGATACCTCTCTCTATGGAAACAGCGAAACCCCCTCGAGATAAATACGGCGCGTATTTATAAGTTATGAGAATAATAAAATAATAAATAAATAAATATCTTTAATCTTTTCAAAAGCCCAATAAAATACTTATCCTGATTTGATAGCGAGGGTAGTAAATTTTCTTTCATTTATATATTCCTTTTATTTATTTATCCGTAAAATTATTGTCTGTAAGGTGAAAAGACTTTTAATCCTAGTTATGGGATGATTTAATAGCCATTGCGCTTCCCGAGTGGTCCGCGTCGGACGGTCGTGACGGCAAGAGAGACGGGAGGGGTAGATCGGATTCGACATTGGCTCCCACGAGAAGTTGCCTATCCAGCTTCGTATCGATCCAAGTCCGTTCCATGTTTAGCTTTGGTGCATATCCATTCGCGGCCGGATCTTATTACACGCATGACCAAGGCGAATTATTACAAATATATATATATATATATATTAGTGGTAATTAACATTATAATAATGACTAATTTATCGTATAATGAAACTTATACAGTACAAAACGGCTAATCCATTTATCATCCGACCCATGTATGGTCTCAATAACTACATATGCAATGCCCACTTACACGTAATATACTGTATTTAGCATTAATAAGCAAATTATAGAAAAGCCAATAAACATAACATAGCATATATATATATATATATACACACACACACACACGCACACAATATTAGCATGTCAACTTCCATCATAATTTTAAAAATCAGACTAAGTTAGCCGGTTCGACCGATTCAATTATGACCTAATCACTCACTTGGTTCAGTTCTTATAAAAAATTCAATTGTACTTTCAATCAGATCAATTCCGGTTGAATCAGCAAGTTTTCGATCCGATCGATGAACTTAATTAAATCGATAGAAAAATTGGCCGACTTAAAAATTAAAAAAACACATATTATAACGTACATATTTTATTTTACTAAACTTATATTTATATTTTATATTAAACTTGTATTTAATGTAATGGTTATATTAATATTTTTATTATAAATTATATTCAAATTATAATATTATTTATTAAATATACGGTTCGATTCATTAAACTCCTGATCCGACGACCTATAAACCATGTCTACATCAATTTTCAATTTGATCTAATTTAAAAAATTATAGCCAACATAGTGCTCGATACCAACTTTATATGTATTTTATATATATATATATATACAAATATTGTTGTAAAACATTTCGTACATAAGAAAATATTTTAAGTACTAATTAAATGGGCGGGTAGATTGAGTACATGCAGTCTTTTTATATATTTTTTATTACATAACATACACATAAACTTTGGAAAAAAAAAAGGAAAAAATAGAAATAAATAAGTATTGAAAAATTTATGATAATAATTAAATTTATAAATTTTTAATTATTATATCGATAATAATATGACGATATCAAATCTTATTTTTATGAAAATACATGTTTAAATAATGCTTCAACCATATGACAAAAATATGTGTATTTTGTTATATATATGTGTGTGTGTATGCAAGCGAGAAAATCCTGTATGTTTTGGGAACAGCAAGTCATCCGTATCATGAACTAATAATAAAATGACATGTTGTAAACAAAAATTTAATAAAAATTATCAAGAATATTAATAAACCCTAATGGGAAAAATATAAATTCTAGCTAAGGAAATATAAACCCTAAAAGCCTTTTAAAAAAAATTCTAAAGTGTTGATAATTATTGGTAATGTTGAGAGTTTGATGCTTATAATCAAGTCGGATAAAATTGGATAAAGTCTAACTTGGTAAGTGAAAATTAAGGGAAAATCCCACGGTGGATGTGGGTTTGATATTCTAGTGATCGTTTGGCTAACTCTGGATCTCTCAAGGCTAATGCATATATGTGAGAGCTAAATTTGGTTAGAGATAGACAAATCAGGCAATGCAATCTCCTTCCACATAACATGACCCCAATCGGCTGACGAAGTTACGGCACTTGCTGGACTTGTACTGGTGTGCGACAGGAGATGAGATTGGGCTAAGTATCACATTCAGAAGGGGCTTGACCTAGTAGAGTAGGGCTAGTTATTACAACCCACCGTGAACGTGGTCGAATGGTTCGGCACTCATCATCCCAATGGAAGGACTCCAGTTCGAGTCTCACCTACGGTGAGGAATTCTTAACCCTTTAAATGAGTCAACTTGGAGCGATCCGGATTAGTCAATTTGATAAAATCCACTTGGATATCAGCGGTTTATACCGAAAAAGAGCTAGCTATCACATTGCGTGTAAAGGCGGGATCAAGATGACGCACAGAAAAGCCACGAGGTAGACTTCCACTGCCATGCGATAAGTTTGTCATTCAAATCCGCGCGTGAATGAGTAGGTCAATTTAATGCGGTAGGCAAATGGCACGGAAGTTTCCTTGGCTCCGTTGCCGTGGAAAATCTCCAACCAAGACGAGTGTTGCCCGGCTCTGCTCTTGTCTCGATACTTCCGTCGACGGTGGGGGAATCGGTAAGGCCAGTTTGGGAAGGCTACGTCTTCGACTGTGATTCGGGAACTTAGGAACCGTACAAATTTTTGGCTCGGTCAGCCAACCCACACGGTCGATCCACCTGACTGATACTGATGTGCCATCAATCAAGAAATTTGCACTGGTAAACGCAATCAGATTAGTCGTACATTTTCCAATCTGGCTACAGTTGAGTCATATTCTGTTACCGACAGGGCCTCGTCTCTTTACCTCAATCCAAAATGTCCATCGCATTCTCATCTTTTCTTCGAATTGATTATTGTGTGATCGACGCTGACCCGTGAAGCTTGCGCCAAGCAAGACAGTGACGGTCAACACGATCCATTAGCCATGCGAAATATGAATATAGTCTATCTTCTTTTTGCGCGTGTATGTATATTAAGAGGGAAGAGATGAATAACACGCATACATAAATTTCTATGCTTTTCCCATGGCTGCCTTCTCCAGTCTTCTTCCTCTTAGTCTTCTTCTTGACATTGCACTCTTGTTGGCACTAGCAGCTTCCCGGAGTGACTCAATTATCAGAACGGGCTCTTCCCTAAGTCCGGCCACCCCAAACGGCTCCTACTGGCTCTCTCCTTCGGGAGTCTATGCCTTTGGTTTCTTCCCACGAAGCGGTGGCTATTCCATCGGCGTCTTCATGCCCGGCATCCCGCCCGAGACTGTCGTATGGACGGCCAACCGAGACGATGCTCCTGTCCCGGACAACTCCACCCTGCAATTCACAGACGACGGGAGGCTCGTCCTGCATTCGACGGAGGACACAATCATCGCAGCCCCGAGCAGGACCGCCGACTCCGCTTCCATGCTCGACTCCGGCAACTTCGTCCTCTACAGCTCCGGGGAAAACATAGTGTGGCAAAGCTTCGAATCACCGACGGACACCCTTCTAGGAGGCCAGCAACTAGCCCAAGGGCAAGAGCTGTTTTCGGCGGCTTCAGATAATGACCCATCGACCGGAATCTTCCGAATCAAGATGCAGCAGGATGGAGATCTTGTTCTGTACCCCGTTAAAACATCTGATATATCTATGTTTGAATACTGGCGATATTATACTCACGGAAGCGGGAATACCACGATGCTCAATCTTTCAAGCAGTGGTCATCTCTACCTCGCGAATGGTGCGGGTTACGTAGGCAACATTACTGCTGGAGGAGGATACACACCATCAGATGTAATCTATCGAGCACGGATTGATCCAGATGGGATTTTCCGGCTGTACTCTTATAACACCACACAGAAAGGAAACTGGTCGATGGTGTGGGCTTCGACGTATGACCAATGCGATCCCAAGGGCCACTGTGGCTTCAACAGCATCTGCATCAACAACGACCTCGTTGCCAGTTGCCGTTGTCTCCCGGGATTTGACTTTGTGGACACCTTTAATGAGGGATCTGGCTGCCAGAGGAATCTTATGGTGGACACACCTGTCAATCACAGCATCGTGGAGGAGCCCCAAACTTTGTTGGAAGACAATACCTACTCGGTTCTGTCGATTCAAGCCAAGGACGAGTGCCGAATGCATTGTCTGCAAGACTTCAACTGCGAAGCCGCGACTTACCAAGAAGGGGAATGTAGGTTGCAGAGGCTACCTATAACATATGCAAGGAGGAATCTGCAGAGGACGGATACACTTTTCGTCAAGGTAAAAGAGACAACGGCCAGCACAGAAGGTGACAACCAGAGGCCCGAAGAACGAAGAAAAGAAAGGATCCGCACAGATATATTAGCAGTAAGTCTGTCACTTATCGGACTTGCAATTGTGACTGTTATAATCTGTGCGATCCTCCTTCATCGAAATCGTGTTCGGTCCTACAAAGCCATTCCTAGAGGCAGCCACCACGGGGAGGTGGACGATGTTGCTCCTCGGTCGTTTACCCATACCGAGCTCGCAAAAGTGACTCGAGATTTTCAAGAAGAGATTGGGAGGGGATCTTTCGGAATAGTCTATAGAGGGACGATGTCGAATGGACGAGTCATTGCTGTCAAGAGGCTGCAGGGAATGTCTGCCATCGATGGAGAAAGGGAGTTTCAAACCGAGATGAAGATCATCGGGAGGACCCACCATCGTAACCTCGTTCGCCTCCTTGGTTACAGCCTCGATGGATCCCGCAGAATCCTCGTGTACGAGTACATGAGTAACGGGTCGCTTGCGGATCTTCTCTTTGCATCGAAGGAGGTGCTGAGTTGGGAAGAGAAGATGGGAATAGTGCGCAACATAGCCCGGGGTCTGCTCTACCTTCATGAGGAGTGTGTGACCCAGATCATCCATTGCGACGTAAAGCCTGGGAACATACTCATAGATGAGCACCGATGCGCGAAGATATCCGACTTTGGGCTGTCAAAGCTGTTGAAGCCGGACCAGACCGACACCTTCACCAACATCCGAGGGACGAGGGGCTATGTTGCCCCGGAGTGGCACAAGAACCTGCCCATCACGACAAAGGCCGATGTCTACAGCTTCGGGGTGGTGCTACTGGAGATCATATGCAGCCGGAGGAACATGGACCAGAGTCTTCCGGAGGAGGAGATCATCCTTGAGCACTGGGTCTACGATTGCTTCCTGGCGGGCGAGCTGCACAGATTGGCCAGCACAGAAGACAGTGTCGACCGGAGGCAGCTCGAGAGGATGGTTAAGGTGGCTATCTGGTGCACCCAAGAGGAGCCTCCGCTTCGCCCGTCGATGAGGAAGGTTCTGTTGATGTTGGAAGGCACCGTGGATATCCCCGCTCCTCCTTGTCCCACGTCCGTCATTAGTCGCACCTGAACTGCTCTTACGATTGCGAGTAAAACTAATCCCCAGGAAGAGATTTCATAAATTATCTAGATCATCGGTGGATTGTCTGTTCCCTTTAGACCATGAGTATCGGCTAGCTTTCGACTTATGGAATCAGCTTTGGGGTTGAGATGTGTTAAGCAATAAATCATTACATTTTGTGCTATAGCAATAGATGTTTACCTGTTTGAGCGTTGCCTCTTCCCGTCGTCGAAGTGGACTCTTTGAGTCTGTTGGTTACCGCGGTCGGAAATTTCCTCTCCAGCGCGTTGCATCATGCGCTCCGAGGTTGACCAAAATGTCAGAAGGATGTACACCTTTGTTGCAACCCTTCGAGCTTTTCCCCCTCAGCACTCTTAGGGTTTTCCTCGTTAAAAACCATGGTATTGTTATATCATTCATCTTATTTCATTGCTGGCTTGCGTATAAGTTTATAATTTCTCAGAGTTATACCTATGAAAAGTTATAAAATAGGCATTCGTGAACCTTCTAAGGAAACCGCATTCTGTTACAAGTTTAAGTGTTTCAAAACAATACTAAATAATAATTAGAAAATTAATAGTAGACAATGAAATGATAGAATTGATTATGGAAGCAACAGTGAATTTGACTGGTATTCGCAATAGGAGATGGCGAGTCGTATTTTTCTTCCATGTGGGCACCATTCCAATGGTAGACAAGTCGATATTCGTCGAAGAGCACCCGCCTCGTTACACTAGTTTCTCTCTCCCTTTTTGCTCGAAACACACAAAGGGTGAACCAACCGAGAAGGGAGAATTGACTTGGTCGATCAACCCACTGACACTAATTAGTCGTCATTGACTTGGAAATTGGGCACGCGCCGTCAAGTCCGGACTAGTCAGTGAACCAACAACCTCGCTCCCGTTTTAATTTCCTTGTAGTCTGGGGGCGATGAGGGTGGTCGATATCAACTGCCAGCTGTGACATGTGATCGAATTCGAGGCTAATCTTTCTCCCCTGTGCGTATGTGTATATACTGAGAGGGAATAGATGAATAACATGCATAAGAGTCTACTCTTTCCCATGGCTGCCGTCTCCAGTCTTCTTCTTCTTCTTCTTCTTCTTCCAAACACTGCGTTGTTGTTCACGTCCGCAGCTTCCCAGGGGAACTCAACCATTGCCCCGGGCTCTTCTCTGACCCCGGCCACCCCAAACAACTCCTACTGGCTCTCTCCCTCAGGAATCTATGCCTTCGGTTTCTTCCCCCGAGATGACAATGGCTATTCCGTCGGCATCTTCATGCCCGGTATCCCGCAAAATACTGTCGTGTGGATGGTTAATCGGAACGACCCTCCTGTTCCAAGCAACTCCACCCTGAACTTCACCGTTGACGGGAGGCTCATCCTGCGGTCTATGCAGGAGAAGATCATCGCAGCCCCGAGCCGGTCTGCTTACTCCGCCTCCATGCTCGACTCCGGCAACTTCGTCCTCTTCGGCTCCGCGCGAAACATAACGTGGCAGAGCTTCGACACCCCGACAGACACCCTCTTAGAAGGCCAGCATCTTGCCGCGAAGATGGAGCTATACTCAGCGGCTTCAGATGTCGATCCATCGACTGGGATCTTCCGAGTCAAGATGCAGGAAGACGGGGATCTTGCTATGTATCCGATCAGTACAGCTGATATACCTTCTTACGCTTACTGGCAGTCTCAAACCTCCGGGAACGGGAGCTCCACGAGGCTCAATCTTTCAAGCGATGGTCTCCTCTACCTCGTGAACGATATGGGTTATGTAAAGAATATTACTACCAGAGGATACACATCTTCAGATATAGTGTATCGAGCACGGATTGATCCGGATGGGATTTTCCGTCTCTACTCTTATAACTTGACACAGAAAGGAAACTGGTCGATCGTGTGGCAGGCGCCGAATGACACATGCGATCCCAAGGGCTACTGTGGCATAAACGGCATCTGCTTCAACGATGGCCAAGTTGCTACCTGCCAATGTATCCCAGGATTCGAATTTCTGCTTGCCGGTGATGAGAGATCCGGCTGTAAGAGAAGGCTTACGGCAGGCACACCTTCGAGTTACAACATTGAAGAGTTACCCAACATTTTACTGGAAGATAATTCCTACTCGTTTAAGCCAATTCAAGCTAGGAATGAATGCCTGACAATGTGCCTGCAAGACCTTAACTGCGTAGCCGCAATTTACCGAGAAGGCGATTGTAGAAAGCAAAGGTTCCCGTTGAGATATGCGAGGAAGTATCCCAATACTTCGGATTCACTTCTTGTCAAGGTAAGAGGGACAACACCTAGTACTGGAGGTGACAACAAGAGGCCCGAGGAACGAAGAACAGAGAGGATCCGCATAGACATTTTAGCAGTAAGTGTGTCATTTATAGCAATCGCAGTTGTGACTATCATAGTTTGTGCGACCCTTCTTTATCGGAACCGTGTCTGGTTGTACACAAACATTCCAACGGACAGCACCCCCGGGATGATGGACGATGTTGCTCCTCGGTCATTTACGTATGATGAGCTCGCGGAGGTGACTCTAGATTTTGGAGAAGAGATCGGGAGGGGATCCTTCGGAACGGTCTATAGAGGAACAATGTCAGATGGGCAAGTCGTCGCCGCTAAGAGGCTTGAAGGAATGTCCATGGATGGAGAGAGAGAGTTCCAAACTGAGATGAAAATCATCGGGAGGACCCATCATCGTAACCTTGTTCGCCTTCTCGGTTACAGCATCGATGGATCCAACAGAATTCTTGTGTACGAGCACATGAGTAATGGGTCACTTGCAGATCTTCTCTTTGCACAGGAGAAGTCGCTCAGCTGGGAAGAGAACATGGAAATAGCCCAGAATATTGCCCGGGGTTTGCTCTACCTCCACGAGGAGTGTGCCACACAGATCATCCACTGCGACATAAAGCCCGGAAATATACTCCTCGACGAGCATTGGACTGCGAAGATATCCGACTTTGGGATGTCGAAGTTGTTGAAGCTGGACCAGACCAACACTTTCACCCAGATCCGAGGAACGAAGGGCTACATCGCCCCGGAGTGGCACAAGAAACTGCCTGTCACGACAAAAGCCGACGTCTACAGCTTTGGGATGGTTCTGTTGGAGATCATCTGTAGGCGGAGGAACATGGACCAGAGCCTTCCAGAAGAAGAGATCATCCTCGAGCACTGGGTCTACGACTGCTTCCTGGCGAGGGAACTGCACAAATTAGTTGATGAAGACGACGGTGTTGACAGGAGGCAGCTTGAGAGGATGGTTAAAATAGCCATCTGGTGCACCCAAGAAGAGCCCTCACTTCGGCCATCGATAAGGAAGGTTCTGCTGATGCTTGAGGGCACCATTGACATCCCTGCTCCTCCTTGTCCGAATTCATTCATCAGCTCCTTCTAAAGCTGCTGCCGACAATATCGTGAGCCATACCATCTCAACCATATGAGATTCCATAACTTACTTATCTAAGCCACGAGAGAATAGAATAAATAAGAGAATGACGGATACGAGTAATTTTATTGGTAATAATCGAATCCATATCCGTCCATTCATGTTGGGGGGTTAAGATTGTTATGACTTGTCTAGCTCAAGGCTACCCCACTTGGGAATTAGACTATGGACATTCTGAGATCTCTACCCATGAGCTTGTCAGTGCATGAGATGTTTTCAGTGAGTTACATAATATGTACTGTATGCGAAGTCCGTCCATTGATGAGTCTCATTCACGGCAATAGATTATCACATCTTTAATCTAGAGTCTGGTTCTTTGGCTCCCTTCGATTGACTTGCTCGTTGAGCTATTATTCTCTCTTATAAAGACAAAAACCCCAAATTGAATATCAACTTCTTCGTGATCATTTTGCTCGTTCGAAGAAGTGTATTCATCGGATCCTTCCTTCCAATGAAGCAAGTTTTGAAGATCGGGCCAGTGACTGTGACTGCTTTCACCTGGGGGAGCCACACAAACTCTGAGAAAGCGACATTGATGCCTGAACAACTGTTGAGTATGATAAATTGGCTATTTTCACAGGCAATGTACAGTACAGTATACAGGAATGCTCGAGATGCACAGACTAAGGAAAAGATTAGAAGAGTCAATGCAGAGGAATATCTTGCAATCCATCCTGGACCCTATGATACTGGCAAAAATACAAAAGATCATGACCTGATGTAGTTTATTTGTCAGAAGTCTTAACCTCATACAAAAGTCGAAGAAGACACCAGACATATCCTCTGTAGCAGCAAGTTCTTCTTGTTTCGGCCACAATGGATGCATTCTTATGTGAAGAGTGGTATCAGGAGCAGTTTCCAAAGATTCACTCATAAACCCACAATCATAATCATCATTTCAAAGCTTTTGAGAGCGAATCAAAAACACCTTGGATTGTTACATCCTCCACGATCAGAACCTTGCCTCGGGATCTAGAGCCAGAACCAAGCGAAACCTGTCTCCTTTTAACCCCCAAGACCTGTTAAATACAGCACAAGAGGAATGTCTGCTTAAGATGAAAGGGGATAGGGTAAGCAAAGGGAAGGACAACTTTCAAATCTAATAACGGCACCACAAGCATGGCCGGACACACAAACATAACTCCATGTAATTTTTACCAAAGGCAAAATTTTGGCCCATTCATTCTATAGAAGTTCAATTCTTCTCTCATCGTCAACAGAAATCGAATGAAAAACTTCCCATCATAACAAGAACATAACAATGAGTGCAGAAAAGACTTACATATGCATCGAAAAGGAACTCGTTGCTTTCAAGACTCAAAATTATAGCGCCGACATTAGAATGATTTAAACCAGGACAACCATTTCCAACTTCAAGTGTTCATACAAATTTCTAAGACTAATCTAGACTTGTCGCAGGGCTGAGTTCATACTTGGTCATCTTCACTTTGACCAATTTATGTCTTATAGGACAGACCTATGGGAAGTGATAGCTCTTCCATTGCATTGACAGAAGTATTGAAGTGCCATCGCGCCAACTTAAACCCAGAACATGATGCCCAACAGCGGCAGGACACATGACAAATGGGAATAATTACTCATTCAAGCACAGAGGTTGTTGATTGATAGTACATATCATAAATCTCAACGTAGCTTAATTCAGCGAAAAGAGAATCAATTCGATGCATATACCCGGCGAATATATTGCTTGGTTCTGGAAAATTAACAAAAGATCTGTGGGCAATAAACAAGCCAGATGTGCAGAATATAATATAATCAACATTAATGATGCGTAGCAAGAGGACACGGACCGAGCTCATGTAATCGAGAAGCGCCGCGTTCGCTTCGCCATCTTTGGGCGGCGCGTCGATTTGCACACCCACCGCCTCCTCGCTCAAGTCTGCAGGAAAAAAAGAAAAGGATCGATCAAACGCCGAACCTCGGCCAGCATCTCTATCCGAGAGAAAAAAAAAAAAAAGGTCCGTTCTCAGTTAGGTGCAAGCGAAGAGATCTGAACGCACCGGTGATGGATGCAGATTTGGAGCCAGGCTTCGCGTGGATGGTGATGGCGACGGAGGAAGGCGGGACCGGGCGGAGGCACGACGGGAAGCTGCTGGCAGGGGGCTGGGTCGATTCGGCCGGGTTCGGCTTCGCCTTGCCCTTCTTCGCGGGTGCCATCTGAGCCCTAGCCCTCTGGGTTTTATGACCAGTCTACTCTCTTAACCCTCACAGCCGTAAGCCTGGCCCATCTTCCTTATGTAATTCACATCTGATCTAATTTATAGAAAATTTACCATTCATAAATAATGGTTATACTATTATCTTTTATTTAACCGTTATCTTTTTTTTATTCATTAATTCTTCTTTAATAAGCATCTAACAAATTTAAAAAATCAGTTAATTTAATTTTAAAAAATGACCATTTTTCTCAAGCGTATGGGCTGTCCGGTGCACATGGAAGCACGTGTACTCCTGGCAGGAGAATGAATTCCCGTACCAGGGAAAATCTTATCGTACGATCACTCTGCGTCACCTTTTAATCGTATGGTATATGCCGAGGACTCTAACACATACTCCTGATGTCGTTTATGTATCTCAGTGTTTCCTATGTCGGATCTTGTCTCGTGGTGCGGACACTCTTTTCAAGAATCATAGTTGAGTTCTGGCGGTAGAGTGGTAACGATTTCCAATCAGAATAATTCCTAGACGACTGACCCCTAATATGTTCTATGAGCAGTTCCTAAGGTCGAAGAAAATCCCAAGAAATATTTCTATTTATTTTTCCGCATAATCTGGTAAGACACCGCAGTACCTGAAGAGTCGGGGGACATTCCGTTGGATCTTGATCCGACGACCCATGCGGAGCTCGCCCGAAACCGGACGTGCGGAGGCCCATTAATCGATTCGACGGCTACGATCAAATCCGAGGGCCCGCCGGACAGGTCGATCGGTTGCCTTTCCTCGTGGTGGAAATCATGGCTCCTGTCACCGTTCTCTTTTTCTAATTAGTCCAATAATTATCAGTAATTCTCTTTCGAGGCGTCATTAGTGTTCAATTGCATCTTCCGAGTGCACGTCAGGATGGGTTAACCCCGAGCTGGCCCCCAAAGTTTTCCTCGCTCTCTTTGATTTACTCTACTAACTATTTCATGCGAACTAGTAAATCTTATCCGTCCCTTCTCGGTAAGTTTACTCTAGGTTGGACTATCAACCTCATATGAGGGAAAAATGATATTGATGCTTGGCATAATTTTTAAAATCTACTCGGGTTGCCTGTTCAAACAATTCGATTTAAAATCAATCATTTATTCTATTTGATTTCTAAAATGAAGTCAATTACATTATAAATGCACTGAGTTCTAATTGAACATGTTGATTCTTGATTATATCAATAAATCTAATTAAATAAATGGTAAAATCAGTAAATTTAAATTTTTAAGAAGATTAAAATATACTATAATGTAATTATTTTATTTTATTATACTTATATTTATATTTTATATTAAATTTATAATTAATAAACAACCGTATTAAGATTTTTTTATTATAAATAAGTATTAATATTATTATTTATTAAATATATAGTTTGACATTTTAAATTTTCGGACTCATAAACCCATACATTAATTTATTCTCTATCTTGTTCGGTTTTGAAAACTATGGTGCTGGGTCATTCTTGATGTGTGAAAGAACGAGTTAGTTCACTTAGTTAATTTAATAAATCTAAATTATTCCATACATTGATAATCATGGGCCAACGGCTCAACTTACCAACAATCAAATCAACATGCTAATTTCCTTACCGTCGGACTGACCATCGGATGTCGCCAACAACCTTTCCTAGGTCGATTGTGTCATTGACTGGCTGAATCATCTAGCTTGCAAGTAAAGCCTATAAATGTTCAAGCCCCTTCAGTATCTGACCTCTTGAACTCTTCTCTGTATACTCGTACTTTTATGCTCGAAGCCCTCCTTAACTTGAGCATCAAATGACCATCTGGGCCAACATCCCAAAATTGGCTTCATTGTATGCTAGCTAGCATGTTGTTTGTCGGGCCACAATAGTCGGCTAGTAAATTGTGTGTGACTTGAAGTAATTTTAAAATTGTATAAATGAAAAATTGATATAATATGTGTATTGAATAGATTTAAGACGTGAGTTTACACGTTTTCATGTTAACTTCAGAATTTCATTCTCATGCTTTTACATTTATTGATGGTCACTCGATGGCTCCTGCCTAGAATTTCGAGAGAGATTGTTCGTTGAGCCAAAAAGGGGTTCCCAACTCGGTCAAATAAGAAACTACGAGGGTTAGAGTGAAATACAATTGAATATTAGGGGGCCCATTGAAGAAATCTATTCTTCAGGGATCACCGGCGTTGCCCGGCGCACTTCTATGTAAACCCCCCCTTGCTCTCCGCTGTTCTTTTACCAGAGAGAGAGAGAGAGAGAGAGAAACAGGGGCCGTCGTCATCGGAGGTCCATTTCGGTGCTACTTGGAGCTCAATCCCTTCCGATTTCCATCTCTGTGAACAAGGTGAGCTCGGATCTGGACATCCTTTTCCTTCTATCTCTTTTCTCGCTTCCCGATTCGTAAGATTCTTCGTGCCTGCATTGAACGATTCGATGCTTCTCTCTTTGCTGCTTTCTGCAAGTTTGATCGGACTGTGATTTGATCTGTCTCATTTCACGACCTGATTCTTCCATCTCTGTCACGTGATGGAAATTTGTTCAACTGATATTTTATTTCTAGACATCTGAGCATAATATTAGCATCTAGGAAACATAAAATTTGAACGCGTGCAATACTTGTATGCATGGCGTCTCTTCAGATCCGAAATCGGTGTTTCATGGCAAGATCAATCGATACACCGATATTCAACATATTGTTTGGCCTTCCGTCAAGTTTATGTAGATTTTCCTAGATTTATTTGTAAGCAGAAACGGTTAATGGAATAATTTAGCGACATGAAAAATAATATTTATAGACCGAATTATTACAATTTTGATTTTTTTTTCTGTTTATAATATGAAATGAACTTTGTGCTCTGTTAGATCTATATTATCGATGTCTGCTTTGATCCATGGTCCCGTTAAAACAGCAGAAAGGAAATTTGAGAATCGATAGTTGATGTATTTCTTCAATGTAGGGTAGGAAAATTGAGAGGAAAAGTTCTACCATTTTGTACATATTGGGGGTTCAAACATTGAACTATGGTTACTGTGAATTTTAAATTATAAAAATATTTCGTTTTGGTATTATGCTTTTTGTACTTTTTCATTTGATCTTCTAAAAGCTCATTGTAGAGCTGTATCGTTGGATTTGCAGTTTTCCTCATGTTCCTGCATTCTGTCTTGCAGATCATCAAAAATGGCAGACGCAGAGGATATTCAGCCCCTTGTCTGTGACAATGGAACTGGAATGGTGAAGGTGAGCTAAAGACTTCTGCTCAATGAGAGTGCAAAGCTGAATCTGCTGGTTTTCTACATCTATATAAGTTCGGCTTGACTTATTTAAAACCTTTTACTTTATTCTTCACTTCTAGGCGGGATTTGCCGGTGATGATGCCCCTAGGGCAGTCTTCCCGAGTATTGTTGGTCGTCCCAGGCACACTGGTGTCATGGTCGGAATGGGACAAAAGGACGCCTATGTGGGTGATGAGGCCCAATCAAAGAGAGGTATCCTCACCTTGAAATACCCCATTGAACATGGTATTGTCAGCAACTGGGATGACATGGAGAAGATTTGGCATCACACATTCTACAACGAGTTACGTGTTGCCCCTGAAGAGCACCCTGTGCTTCTGACAGAGGCACCTCTCAACCCTAAGGCCAACAGGGAAAAGATGACACAGATCATGTTTGAGACGTTTAATGTGCCTGCCATGTATGTTGCTATTCAGGCTGTTCTCTCTCTGTACGCCAGTGGTCGTACAACTGGTGGGTAAAGCTAATTTAAGACTTAATTTTTCTCTGTATTAAACCCAGTTGTTCCTGCTTACGACTAGAATGTTCTGATTTCGCAAGGTATTGTGCTGGATTCTGGTGATGGTGTGAGTCACACTGTGCCCATCTATGAGGGTTACGCACTCCCCCATGCTATCCTCCGTCTCGATCTTGCTGGCCGTGATCTGACTGACGCTTTGATGAAAATTCTTACTGAGAGAGGGTACATGTTCACCACCACTGCCGAACGGGAAATTGTCCGTGACATGAAGGAAAAGCTTGCCTATGTTGCCCTCGATTATGAGCAGGAGCTTGAGACTGCCAAGAGCAGCTCATCTGTGGAGAAGAACTATGAGCTCCCTGATGGGCAGGTCATCACCATTGGAGCTGAGAGGTTCCGATGCCCGGAAGTCCTCTTCCAGCCATCTCTTATTGGCATGGAAGCTGCAGGAATTCACGAGACTACCTACAATTCCATCATGAAGTGTGATGTTGATATCAGAAAGGATCTCTATGGTAACATAGTGCTCAGTGGAGGCTCCACCATGTTCCCAGGTATTGCAGACAGGATGAGCAAGGAGATCACTGCTCTTGCCCCAAGCAGTATGAAGATCAAGGTGGTTGCACCCCCAGAGAGAAAATATAGTGTCTGGATTGGAGGGTCCATCCTGGCTTCTCTCAGCACCTTCCAACAGGTATGTCCTGTCTTTATTTAGTCTTCTTTTCGGTGTTGGGTTCGTTATTCCATTTATTCTTACAGGCACTGACGTTTTCTTCTATTGTCAAATTCAGATGTGGATCTCCAAGGGTGAGTATGATGAGTCTGGTCCAGCTATTGTCCACAGGAAGTGCTTCTAAATTCAGCCAGCGTATCATTCTGTGGTGGTTTTGCCCTCTTTCTTCAGTTGGTTTTCTTTGTGTCTGTCGTATGAACTTCCATGGCAAGGAATCAAGATGGGCGTTGGAGGAGGCCAATCTCAATTTGGTGCAACTCTAGCTTCTCTTTCATTCCTGAGTCGGTAATTTCGTACGGGGAAAGCAGGTCTGGTCTATGTCTTGTTGCTGTACTGTAGAAGTTCTTGATGCAGGAGAGTGATTGCGCATGCTTTTTCATTTCCCTTTTCTTCTCATTCGATTTAAGCTCTTACCATTTCGAGGTTCCGCCTCCGAACACTGATGTTTATATTCCATGAGGAACGTTATGCTAGTGTCAGTTGGTTATTTGCAGACATGCTATTGGAGTTTTCATTGTGTAAGAAGATACTTGGCTTGTTGATGGATCATATAGGAGTGTGAATGGATGTTGTTAGCATGCCCAATTTATCTTTGACAGCTTAAAATATGATTCAAAAACCCGAGCTTCTTCCCCAGGAAGCCGACTCGACTCGATTAGATGTTGAGGGGTGGTTGGAAGGTGATGAATGAGTGGGAAAGGATTGTAATGTAGAAAGAGATCTTTGAGGCGAAGCAATCTCCCAAGGTGTAATCAGTCAGTTGGGGTCGTCCATCCCATGTAGGAGTGGAGGTTTAAAGCGACGTTGCCCTCCCTTTCAACGCAAGTTGGATTGCATCGTGACAATGGAGATTCGACGTGAAGGGAGGTTTAATGTAGATGTATCGTCTTCGGATTATGACCTGTCCTGTCAAATGACATTTTTCCACAATAAAAATCTCTAGTAATCTCTTCTTATACGTCAAATGTGTGGTGGTCTTATTATTGGTAATTTTTTATAAAATAGAACAGCAGGTCAAGGATGTACGATGCAGTATCATGCGGGTTTTGAATGAGACCGATCGTGTTCTCTCGAAGCAAGTAACCCTTTTAAACACGATTTTCATTTGTTAGATATATTTTTATCATGCTATGATTCACGTTTAGCTTATAATTTCCGAGATCTAATTAGGGGAAAAAGGGAAGCCCCTCGACCGAAGGCCATAGACAATGCCAGGATGGCGATCCGCGTGCATCCCACGATTCGGGATCTCAGCCGTCCAAAGGAACACGCAGATCAACGGTTTGCATAAAACCCTCCAAAATCCCGCTCCGTAAATTTTGATCCGCCATTTCCACCCCGCGAGAATTTCAAACTTCATTCTCAGACCCTTCAATTCTCCCGGCCAAACCAAAGATCAAAACCCTCGAACAGATAGCAGCCCAGGAGTCAGGATTTCAGGATGGCAAGGACGAAGCAGACGGCCCGGAAGTCCACCGGAGGCAAGGCGCCGCGGAAGCAGCTGGCCACCAAGGCCGCCCGGAAGTCCGCCCCGGCCACCGGCGGAGTCAAGAAGCCCCACCGCTTCAGGCCCGGCACCGTGGCGCTGAGGGAGATCCGGAAGTACCAGAAGAGCACAGAGCTTCTGATCCGGAAGCTCCCGTTCCAGAGGCTGGTGAGGGAGATC
This sequence comes from Sonneratia caseolaris, assembly GCA_900006705.1. Lineage (NCBI taxonomy): Eukaryota > Viridiplantae > Streptophyta > Magnoliopsida > Myrtales > Lythraceae > Sonneratia > Sonneratia caseolaris. The sequence continues at coordinate 1,183,738 of CXYZ01009109.1, read as the reverse complement.
GCCCAGGACTTCAAGACCGACCTCAGGTTCCAGAGCAGTGCCGTGGCAGCCCTCCAGGAGGCCGCCGAGGCATACTTGGTCGGGTTGTTCGAGGACACGAATCTGTGCGCCATTCATGCGAAGAGGGTGACGATTATGCCCAAGGATATTCAGCTCGCGAGGAGGATCAGGGGAGAGAGGGCTTAGAGATGCATGGATCGTGAACACTGAACAGTTCAGGGTGTATGGTCTCTTCTTGGTTTGTTTAGTTAGGAGTTTTTTCAGGCCTTGGGGTGTTGGTCTCCGTAATCTTCCGGATCGAAGCCCGGATTACAGCTGAATTACTTGGATGGTGCCGATTGGCACTCAAAGCTGAGTGGGGCTTTGCCGTTCCAATTGGGATGAAAGATGCTTTGATTGCAGGTTCTTCTGATCGAACGGCTCAATTCAGAATTTACAGAGCCCATAAAATTTGTAGGATTATATGCCACAAAAGCAACGCAAAAAAAAGGGTCAATAGCTAATTATATGAATTTGGTAGAACTTGCTTCAAGTTCATGTTTTTTTATTAAATCGGCTGCTCTGTTCCCTGTTTCAAACAAGGCTTTCTCAATGCTATCAACTCTTGATTGGTTGTATTTAGTATGTTTTGGATGAGATATTATGAAACCCTTCTCGGGTGTGGCTTCCACCACGCTAATTAAGAAACATTGCAGGAGGCAGCAACTTGCCATTAACAAAAAATTAAAGTGGAATCCTAAAAGGCAATACTATGGTGCAGGTACGACAGAACCGTAGGAAGTGGAGACCAGCCTGTGCCTTACCTTAAAAGACTCACATTTCCTATGATTTAGACTTGTTTTTTGGGTTGGTTGTTCCCATATGAGAATGTATGTACACATATATTTTTATGTATTGCTTTAAGAGGAGGTGGACTGTTATTGTTTTTATTTTTACATTGTTGAATGTTCTTAATAAAGACCAATAGTTACCTTTTCTAATTTTCTAATTCTTCTGGAAATTATATATATATATATATGTGTGTGTGTGTGTGTGATTGAGAGTGTTTGATATTTAATGGGTAATTTGATGGATAAACTTTAATTAGTGAGAGTTTTATTATATTTTGAAATATCATGGGGGTAAAAAAGGGAACAAAAGCCACTGTAAACCCAGTGCCATCAAATCAGTTGTATTGTCTACCCGAGTATCAATGTGATAAATTGATAATATAATGCAACAAATTATTTTTAAAAATTTTTAGAATTAATTTTTAATAATAAATAATAAATATATCATATATCATATATTAAATTATTTCGATGGTTAACGGATTGTAATATCTCAGACATAAATATCCAAGTTTACTGCGTCATCTATGAATTTAATTAACCTGAGAATTAAAAAAAGAATAAATAAAAGGAAGGTGCCTTAATTTCCCCGGCTTTATATATACATGTATACATATATAACGCCACTCTCTCTATCCACTTCCATGGCGAAGTCAGAGGCATCGTTTCCGCTTCGTTAATTTTAAGTATCGTTAATTTAAAGATAATTTAGAGGGCGAGGAATCATGGGAGGCTGCGCAACTAAGCCGAAGGTGTCTAAGGGCGGCGACGTAGGCGAGTCACCTGAGGAGGCTGTTGCTGTTGCGGCGTCGGAGACGAATGCGGTTGAAACCAGCGTCGCCTTGCCAGAGACGGTGGAGAAGAAGGACGAGGCGACGGCGACTGCGGTAGTTGTTGTTCAGGAAGGAGGAGGAGGAGGAAGAGGGGAGCACAGTGAAGGAGTGAAGGAGATTGTAGTGGAGGACGATAAGGTGGATGTTCAAGTAAGCAAGCGCAGGTCCCTGGGTCTTCTGTTCAACAAGGAGGTAATTTCCGATTCGAGCTTCCGGTTGTTTTTCAATGAATTCGAGAAGGCTTTGAGGTCGATATTCCATCAAAGCAAGCAAAATTATCGTCGTTCAGTTGGTTAACTTGAAGAAATGGGAACTTTCCGTTGTTTACGGTTCTGATTGATATGAAAAATGTAAGCATCAACTCAGGCGTTTCTTTAGAAATCCATTACTCTGATGCTTGATGAAAACCTGCAGCGTGAAATCCGCGCAACTTTTCAGTACAGATCGGAGGAAAATCTTTGTTGGTGGTGGGAATTGACGTGCCCATTGTACGGTAAACTGCTGAAACCGATGAAATCCTCTTGAGCCGGAGAGGACTTGATTTTGTTCTGACGGATTAATGAATTATTCATAAAAAGCTAAAACCTTGAATTAATACAGGGGCGACGAATCGGCAGATCTGAAATTGAAGCATCTTCGAAAATAATGTCGCCTTGGGTTACTCTGTTTGTCGGTCAATTAACTGCCCCGAACATGCGAGTCAGTTTTTAATGTCTTAAATTTGGTATCTTCATTTGTAGTTTGGTAAACGCATGTTCTTTTCTTTTTCTATCTTGTTTTTCATTTTTCTTTTCATCTGCTCACATGCTTCTGTCTCTGGGTTTGTTTCTTCTTGATCAAACCATAGTCATAATAATTGCCATGCTTCGGATGACTGATCAAATTTCGGAATCGTCAGAACGTACATGTAATCAGCAAGAACTCTATTTTTCGTTTTTCCCTAACCTATTGCTTGATCGATTACACTTAGAATAGTGAAATCTTATTTTAGAGTACCGCAAATTAAGCTGGCACATTAGTTTGTGGATCCAATTACCTGTTTGCCCATAAAAAGAGTTTCATCCTGGACTGATCCTCTCGAACCTTTGTCAAAAAAGGTGACTCCATCTCTGTGCTCTTTTGTAGTGTTCTTTGCTGCTTTATTGGGATTTGATGGGCAACAAAAGCTTTTCTTGGTCCAGACCGTATTGGCTGAATCTATTTCAAATTGAGCCATGTTGCTAGGAATCTCCAGAGTTTCATCAGATCTTGATTTCTTTCCCAGAAAAAAAAAATGAAGCTTGGACTGTTGGTTCCACCAAACCTTAGGATTCTCTTTGGCTCTTACACCTACCAATTAAAAATCTCTGGAGATTGGGATTTTTTCTTAGCCATTTTGGTAACTTGGTTCTTGTCTGTTTGCTTGTGTTCCCAAGTACAGTGATAGTTCTTCCTCATGCCATGTGCATATATATACAAGCAAACCAGAAAAAATCAGAGTCATTTGATGCTATAGGTAGGGTCTCTTGTATTTCCAATGGATTCGTTCGACCAAGTCATCCCCAACTGTTATAGACCATGTCGTCTTTGCAACTAACAACGAAAAAGGATCCCAAAGTGTTGGGTCAATGAAACTACAGCATTCAAAAGATTTTCAATGTCGATGACATAAGATTGGATTATACACACTTACCAAAAATATATATATATAGGAAGAGAGAGAGAGAGAGTGAGTGGACCTTACCATACCTGGTTGTTAGGAAACAGAGGTGGCTGAATTGATCTGATTACTGTGCAAGTTCAATGTCTAGACTCTGAAATGGTTATCTTTATCTTTTGTCTGATTAACTAAAGATAACAGTAAAAAAATTCGGTCTTGAATTGGTGACCTTTAGTTTTTTTAAAATCTTGGAATAAATAATTATGATGTGCTCATTTTCTTGATTCTTTTCCTTTTCATTTACCATCTCCCTTGGATGTGCTCAGCACAGGATTTTTTCTGGCTCTAACAACTAACACTTCGAGTGTACGCTGCAAGTGAAAGTTTAAAGCATAGAATTCCTCGCTGGTTTCATTATGGTTGATTCTGATTTTAAAGGGGGAAAAAATAGGACGGAAGTTTGTGGAATGGCTGTGTGAAGGTTTCAGTCGCGTTGTTACTTTTCCCTCTGAAGCCGTAACTTTCTTCTGTAGAACGAAGAGAAGAAGTCTGCCCTGGGGAGCGAGAATCCATCATTGGAACCGGAAAAACCCGAAGAGCCCTCAGCAACTGAATCCTCGACAAAGGAACCCGACATGGAGGGCAAGCCAGATGAAACTGACGAGTCCATGGCCGAGACTGAACCCGAGGAAAAACCAGCGCCAGCTACTGTTGCGGAAGCTGCAGAGAAGGCAGAACAGGAGACGGTGGTCGAAGTTGCAGAGGTGATTTCAGCTGAATCTACCGAGGCAATCGTGAAGGAATCGGAGGCAGAAAAGGAAGCTACGGACGAACAGAAGATCAAGGCATAGTCGATGTCATGTTGATCCAAACAGTCTGATCGTTTATTCTTGCTGGCTTGTTCTTGGGTAACTTTCGGGTGTCAGCCATTTGCACTGCTTCTGGTATATATTCTGCGATTTTTCTTTTTCCCTTTTTTGAATCTGTCTGTTCCTCCGTCCTCTGTTTTAACCCTTTTTCACCATAATATTAATTTATTTGTTGGGGGGTGAATCTTCTGGTCACAAAACGGCTACTTAATTGTGTCTTTCTTTACCTCCAAGCTCTAACTGGCTCAAATATCTACCTGCAAAGCTGCAAGCTCGGGTGATGGGACAAGAACACATACTACGTATGGAGCAATTCCACACCTGGAGAGCAGACCCGCACGGTTCTCCATTAATTGCATGGGGATGTGGCAGGGCTGGATTGCTGAGGTGATGATGGTGGCACACCGACGGGGCTGTTGACACCTGCAAGCCCGATGCACCGTGGTAGATGGAGCAAGTCTACTATTCGAGTCCAGATGGCACATTTGTCAACTCTCGTTGTCGATGTAGCCACTCCTTCCTCTTATGGATGCCGAATTGTCGATGAGCTACAGATACATCGACGGTCGACGCTGACCTCCTCAAGTTTTCTTGCTTTCCTTCTTCAACCTACGCTCTACGGGGCTGGTCAAAGCTCAAGTTTCATTCATGTTCCTCTTGCTCGCTATTTCAGATGCAGTCACCAACTGCATCGAGCACACCATGAATCTGTTCACTCCGATTATGGTTGCTTACCGTAAATACCATGTAAAAGCAATAGCAAACACGATCGACAACTGAGCATGACCGATCAATTTACCACCTCAAGCGCCCCATAAAATGCATGTACACGAAAATGGCTGTTGGAGTGATGTGACATGGTTGCTGTAGAAGTTATCCACACCATAGTCTTTAAAACCGGACCGGGCCGGGAACCGGTGTAGGCATGGGTTCATGGGTCGGACCGGGGTTCAATGGGTTGAACCGCATATTTAAAAAATAATATTAATAATATAATATCATAATTTGAATATAATTTATAATAAAAATCATTAATATAACCATTATATTAAATAAAAGTTTAATATAAAATATAAATATAT
>CXYZ01009109.1:1163021-1178258 GCA_900006705.1 Sonneratia caseolaris | reverse complement strand
TTTTAATGTGCAATTGGGTTTTTTGAAGGAATTGGACCGGATGAGTGGCCGGTTCCCGGTCGAACCGGCCGGCCCGGTCCGGTTTTTAAAACTATGACCCACACTCCCGCAGNCGAACCGGCCGGCCCGCTCCGGTTTTTAAAACTATGATCCACACTCCCGCAACATTCCTCCTACGGCTGCAATGTGGAGGATTAGTATAATGTGGCCTCACCGGCCACCCAACCACAATCCTAATCGAACGATTAGACTGACTGCTTTAATCTTATGATTAGTTCCTATCAATTATTTATGTACCCTTCTTGCTGAATCTAGTGATTTTTGTCTTTCTTTCTTCTTTCAAGCATATTACCATAAGTTTCGGAGTCTCCACCTGTTGTCTCTAATTTTAGTATCTCATCACAATTATTCAAGTAATTTATATAATCGAACTTATAATTTTTTAATTATTAGATCAAATATTATACTATTGCACAAAACTTTTTTTTTTCCAATATTCATCCACTTGATCTCACCTTTTCAGTGTGGAATGATCAGGATATCCATAAACTTAATCCACTTTCACGAATTAAAATTTGGGCATGATCAGATTTCAAACTCTATCAGAAAAGTTTGTTATGACTTCTCGCTACTATGGGGTGATTGTGTCTATATATGGCGTGGTTCTGCCAGCCCTATCAGAGCGAGACTCCAATCTCAAGGCAGGCCAGGGCAGGGCAGGGAGAGATGGGGAAATCTCCAGATCAAGAGCACCCTCAGAAGGTTTTCGGTTGGGCCGCCCTCGATCAGTCCGGGTCTCTTTCTCCCTTTCATTTCTCTCGAAGGTTTAATCACTCTCTTTCCTTTTAACTAGTTTCTTTTCGACGAACCTTATGTTTGTCCTGTCTGTTTATCCGTGTGATATTTCAATGTACGGTCTGCCTTTGATTGATGCAGATGCTGTTCTTTGTTTCTCTCGTCTCGTGGGGGTTGATGGGTCGTCTTGTCTGTCTTCATTTTCTGCACGTGATTTTGATAATCACCTATGGGATAGAGAAGTGTTTGGTCCGATCGAGAACCCATCTAGTTTATCTTCTCCGGGATGCGATTTTTGCTGATTAGCGTGCATGTTTTACATTCTGAGCGGGTCCGCTTCTGCATCCTGCTTCTCAGAACTGAACAATTAATTCTGCATTATCCGTTACAACTACTGTGATTTTAGCATGTGGGCCACTTCGGTTAAACAAATTATTCTTTGTGTCCTAGTCTTGGAGGACCCGAGAAGCATGGGAGGACTCCATTTTTGCTGAATGTTGACTTTGATTTGTTTGTCTTATTACTTCTTTTCTGGTAAACTTCATTAAAATTCCATAATTTTGGATTTTGATTATTGATCGGTCTGGGATGGATTGAGGTGGGTGGCCAGTCGTACCCTGATCAATTTGGCTATTATGAAATCTATGTGTTATTCATCTGATGAAATCCCTTATTTTCATCCCTAATTCTGAAACTTTACTTTCATATTCATCCCCATAGATACCTCCTCCGTACAAGTCCTTCGTATGTCTTGCATGTTTCTGCTGTTTTGACTTTTGATTGATTTTTGTATTCAGTGAAACATTTTGAGCTTGTGACCCTACTGGGCTGTCTCTGGGCCCTACCTAGTTTTGATCAGATTATTAATGCCTTTGTACTTTTTAAGTTATTAATCACTATGTAATTATCAAATGGACATATGCAGTATTAATTTTGTGGTTGTAGGCTTGTAGTTATATTTTCACAGACAGCATATTCTAAAATGGTTATATTTATATTTTAAAAATACTAAGGCCCTGATCGTCTGTGTTTTTTTTTTCGTTTTTTAAAGTTTAGTCCAGTACTATTGCTTGTTTATTCATTCCACTCTTGTCAGGGAAAATGGTGCTGATGATGTCACTGTCAAGATCCAGTATTGTGGAGTTTGCCATTCTGACCTGCATACAGTCCATAATGAATGGGGGTTCACAAACTATCCTGTTGTCCCAGGGTAATGTTGCTTGATTAGTATGGTATTTACCTTCTTAACTTTGGGGATGCATGATATATACCTATTGACGCTATTCTTTTGAACAATAAGACATGCCAAGGTTTTCCTTCTGCTGTGAATCATAAATGTTCAAATAGCAAAAGAAGTTGCACTCTGGTGGTCTAATGGGCTATGACTTTCATAGATCTCAATTTTGTTGATGTATCAAACTTGTACGATGTCAAGGAATTGGTGTATGGATTTGATATGTACCCCATTCTCATGGGCTACAACTGTATATATAGGATTGGAGCCCATTGTTTTCCCTTTTTTCCCCAGTCAACTGATAGCAGCAACTTAATGGAGATCTAAGGTGGTCTACATAGATTGAGATATGGGAGGATTATCTGAAGGTAACCCCCTCTTACAGGTAAAAGCGTAGTCTCACATCTAGTTGCTTTCTTTAAATTTTTTTGCAGGCATGAGATAGTTGGTATTGTGACAAAAGTCGGCAGCAATGTGAACAAATTCAAGGTGGGTGATCGAGTGGGAGTTGGTGTCATTGTGGACTCATGCAGGTCCTGCGAGAGCTGCCAACAAGATTTAGAGAACTATTGCCCACAAGTTGTTTTCACCTACAATTCCTGCTCCAAGGACAGGTCAAAAACATATGGGGGTTATTCCGACTTTGTAGTTGTTGACCAGCAATTTGTGCTTCGATTCCCTGAGGGCTTGCCTCCTGATGCTGGGGCACCACTTCTGTGCGCTGGAATTACAGTGTATAGTCCGATGAAGTACTATGGGATTACTGAGCCAGGGAAGCATCTGGGTGTTGCTGGACTTGGCGGTCTCGGCCATGTTGCAGTGAAACTGGGGAAAGCTTTTGGGCTGAAAGTTACTGTAATCAGTTCCTCTCCACGTAAGGAGGCTGAGGCAGTTCAGAAACTTGGTGCTGATTCTTTTCTTGTCTCCAGTGATTCTGCCAAAATGAAGGTGCATACTATATTAATTATATATTATTGTTCTGGAATATGAGCAATTGGACTTTTTTGACCCACTATGACTAACTTTTAGAATTGGAACAGTTATTTAGCTTTCTCAGGTCACCTCGTTAGTCAATCCTTTGAAAGTTCATGGACTCTGTTTCCTGATGTCTTAGTTCTGACAGCTCATTTTTAGGTTGACTCGATAAAAGTTGCTTTTTTCCTGGTCCAAATATTTCAGGCTTTGCCCTTCAGGTAGATGAAGTGACACATTTAAGAGGATCTAGCATTTTTTGGTTTTGGTTTTGGTTTTGACTTAAAAAAAAAAAGGCATTTTTTGGTTTTGAAACTAGCAAATATTGGAATATTCGTTTTTATTTCTCTTGAAAAAGAGGATCCCTGAAAAATATCTGTCAGCTTGCAGTTACTGCACTTTGACTGATTCTAATTCAACTTGAACTGTAAAATGCGAACTGGCGTGCTATTTTTTTCCTTGTTTTTCTCATCATGTAACAAGCTAGAAGCATATGATTGGAGAATATACTAGTGAGGTTCTGAGTGGAGCCAGCTCAAATGGAATGATTTTGGTTTGTGCATTCCTTTGTTCTCCTGCTTATTTGCAGGAAGCTTTTGGTACAATGGACTATATTATCGACACGATCTCAGCTGTCCATCCCCTGGCGCCACTGATCAGTCTGCTAAGGCTGAATGGAAAGCTTGTCACTGTTGGCCTGCCCGAAAAGCCACTGGAGTTGCCCATATTTCCTCTAGTCCTTGGTAAGACATTCATGGCAGACCCCTCAAGTATTGTGACTCCAAATGCTTTCAGTATCTCCAACATCCTATGGTCAGACGGCTGGAGTAGCATTGTAACTGTTTATTAATGAACTGGTGAAAGATGCTACTGGCAGGAAAGTTCCTTAGACTGTTGTTCGAATGTCCGTGGAATAAGTTGTCCATGTCCCGACGAATATGATCTGAAACTGTCTCATGGCATTTGTTCTTCATCCGTACTCAGTTACTCGATCTCTGAATGTTGTCCTCCTTGCTGTGCTTGAAGGGCGAAAGCTTGTCGGAGGAAGCGACATAGGGGGCATGAAGGAGACGCAGGAGATGCTGGATTTCTGTGCAGAGCACAAGATTGCCGCGGACATTGAGCTGATCCGGATGGAGGAAATCAATGCAGCTATGGAGAGGCTTGCCAAGTCCGATGTCAAGTACCGGTTCGTGATTGATGTGGGCAACTCCTTGCAGAGCTAATTCTGATGCATGTTGAGAATGTTGCCCCTTTAGCTATATCAGAACTTGGTTCTCTTTGACTTGATACTTGAAAGGATACTGTTATGCTAATGCTTCTCATGGGAAGTTGAAGGAGCTGAATTCACGTCCAATTAATTTTCTTATTAATCAATTATCAAAGAAAATACTTATCGTATATAGAAAATACTTTACTACAAATTTACTGCAGGCTGAAGTATACGTAAAATACTACTGGCTTCAAGATAACCGTATCTCCAGAAATTTCCCCAAAGCTCTGCATCCTCCCTGAGAAAAGTACCTAATTATCCTCATGATATTTGATAACATCCCTGGTCGGCATTGGGAAGTTCTTATATGGTCATGTTGTAAATCATTAGTTAGTTTGAGTATATTATAGTCATTTGCTATAATATTGAGGCATATTACGATTTGGAAGATTTGACAGGCTGTGGTACGATTATACCTGACCCTTCCAAATGGGCCCTAAGGCTCATCACAGCCCAAGACATTACTTAACGGGGGCGGGACTTTCTTCTTCCCCTCCGCCCAGGCGGCGTCAAATTAGCGTCGGCCGTCGACTAGGCGGCGGAGGTGGAAATGAGCGCGAGCGATCTTCCCCGGAAGGAGGCCAATGTGCTCAAGGGCCATGAGGGCACGGTTCTTGCTGCTCGATTCAACGGCGACGGGAACTACTGCCTCAGCTGCGGCAAGGACCGTACGATCCGCCTGTGGAACCCTCACCGCGGGATTCACATCAAGACTTATAAATCCCATGGACGCGAGGTCCGCGACGTCCACTGCACCCCGTAATCGTCACTTCTTTACCTCTCTCGAGCAATCCGTCTGTGCTGTTTTGATTACTTTATGTTCAGTTGCATCTGAAATTGAGCTGAAATTATGAGAGTAGAGTTAAGTTTGAGTCGACTGGATGCTTAAGACTAGGGTTAGCGTGACCTCAGATCAAGGAGCTGCGCTTACTTGGAGAATGCTGCTATATATTTCTGATGTCATCATCATCTTGATATTATGAAACTGTTTTTTTATTTTGGGATAAATGTAGAACTGAGTTAGTTGAGAGCGAATAAATCACTCATTAGAATTTAATAATTAAACGAGTTGAATTTGATTCCATTGGATGTTGCCAACACAATTGAATGGTATTTAGAGTTGCTCATGGAATTGATCAGTAACTTGCCGTTTAAACTTCTCTTGGGTTGAAATTTTTTTTTTTTATCTGGCTAAAAGTTGAAGATATTTCACCTTTATTTGGCAGTTGATGGTGAAATTTTCATTCTCTTATGGTAGGGATAACTCAAAATTGGTTTCATGTGGAGGAGACCGGCAAGTCTTCTATTGGGATGTATCAACTGGCCGAGTTATTAGGAAATTCCGAGGACATGATAGCGAGGTTTCCCCTTTAAGCCATTGCAACTTAGCGCTCAACATTTTCTGTTGCCATATCTTTGTTGTTGACGCATTATGGTGGCCATGGTGTCGCCAAATGCCCTAAATAGCATGTTCCTAATCGTTACTTACCAGAATACTCATAAAATTTTTTGGGTATATCTGTTCACCTGGTAGTGAAAGTCAACAAATTTTCTTAGTTTCAGTTGCTTAGAGGGCTCCCAAAAGCCATGTTCACTTGAGAAGACTTAGCCTGCACCTGGGAGGGGAGGGAAGCAGAGTGAAAGGAAGCAGGTTGGAAGGATTGTATTGAAAATTCTGTGGAAGTCCCTCCAGTTCCTTCCCTCTCCCTGCACTTTCCCTTCTCACAAAGATACCATTAGTTTTGCTACGGCATTGTCCCATCAACATTCTTTCGGCAGAATTCACAAATGAATGAATCTTTCTTGTTTGAGTTTCCAATAAAAGGCTACATTATAAGAGGCACTAGGGAGAAGGCATATTTATGGTGTCACCCTATTATATGTGAGTAACTCCATTTGTTTAGACTGTTGAAGAGCATTACCTTAAAATTGCGTAATATTTGTGGCAGCTTTCATTTTATAATTCATACCGCAGCTTCATTTTGTCTATGCAGGTGAATGCAGTGAAGTTTAATGAGTATTCATCTGTTGTAGTGTCAGCAGGCTATGACCAATCGCTGCGTGCTTGGGACTGCCGATCCCACAGCACTGAGCCAATTCAGGTAATGTGTTCTTTGAAGGAACCGTTCTGTATCCTCTGATGCTGACAGGAAAATTTCTTGTAAAATCATTGATTCATCTGGTGTCCATGATTACTTATTCAGGGTTTTTGGTTCAGTGCAGATCATAGACACATTTTCAGACAGTGTGATGTCAGTTTGTTTAATGAAAACAGAAATTATTGGAGGAAGTGTTGATGGAACTGTCAGAACATTTGATATTCGTCTTGGGAGGTATTCCATATTTGCCTGTGACTTGTGTCTTTTGTTCTATGATTTAGAAGAAGATCCAGTTATATGTGTAAAAGCCATTACACTGAGATAGAGAAATGATAAGGCCTTTTAGATGTTGAGAACTTTGATTTCTTTTTCTTGAGAGTCGACCTCTGGTTTGTTTTTTACCTGTGGGATTTCCAATGCCTCCTTTTTAAATACTCTGTCCCTTCTCGATGAAGATCTTTTGTGTATGATTCTAGAAAGAAGCATATGGCGCTGCACTTGGTCAAGAAAATACTAGATGCATTCTTTTTTAATAAACCCATTTTATCCTGTCGGTTCATGCAGAGAGATATCTGATGACTTGGGGCAACCTGTTAACTGCATCTCGTTATCAAATGATGGGAACTGTATTCTGGCAGGTTGCTTAGATTCTACCTTACGTCTTCTGGACCGGTAGATTTTTATTATCTGATCATAATATACGTGTTAAGATCCTGAAAGTTTTTGCTGTGCTGACTCCTTTCTCGTGGCAGGTCAACTGGTGAGCTATTGCAAGAATACAAGGGCCATACTTGCAAGGTCAGGACAGATTTGTGCCTGGATCTTGACAGTAGCTTTTTGATGCTTGCTGTTCACTTCTCAGTACCGATATTGTTTTGTTTGGACACCTTCAGAAAAAAGAGTCATCTTTTGTTTATTCCCTATTTCTGCATATTAAACTCGCCATTTTTTAACTGATCCTTTCTTGTTGTAATGTCCTTCTTAGCATCAAATCTGTCCTAATATCATCTTGTGTTTGGTTCAATTTCCTAATATCACTTATTCGATCTTATTCGCTGCTGACACCAGTCTTACAAAATGGACTGCTGCCTTACTAATACGGATGCTCATGTAACTGGGGGTTCTGAGGATGGCTTCATTTATTTCTGGGATTTGGTAGATGCATCTGTCATATCAAGTTTCCGTGCTCACTCCTCAGTCGTGAGTCCTCCTTTCCTTTCTCTCATGCTGTACATTTTATGATTTAAAATCTAATGTAGCTTCTCCAGCACCTGCCTCAAGTTTTATATGAACTAGCGTTAGTTTCATATGCAGGTAACTAGCGTTAGTTATCATCCGAAGGACAACTGTATGATCACCGCATCCGTTGACGGTACTATTCGGGTCTGGAAGACATGAAAACCCTTCTGGCCACATGAGTCAATATTCTGAAACCGGCTAAAGAGCTTTCTCGGTTGGTTCGTGATCAACATCAGCTTGAGGAGGAATTTAAGTCTTTAAACTCAGTTGTCTTATACCTCTTATTTAATGCTCACGACAATGGAAGGTTTCTTGGAAACAGTCTTGTTGTCGGGTCAACGCTCTCCGGTCTCTTCCATGAACGTTTGTTTCTTTTTGCCATGGCTTTTCTGACTCAGCTCAATAAAAGCAGAGTAACGCGGAACACCATTTTTCTTTTTGGCATGTGCATCGTAATCTCTGAAAATCCAATGGATACTGAAAATTCTAGTACGTCTAAGTTGGTCTATGAAATGTAGCTCTCCTCATCATAGATTTTATTTATTTATGAGATTATTATTTCTATTTTATGAAAGTAAATGTCTGGCAGTTTATAANGATTATTATTTCTATTTTATGAAAGTAAATGTCCAATCACCTTTGTCTTTGGCAGTTTATAGTGGGATACAAAACCATCCCCTCAATTTGACAATTCAGAGGGACTGACTCGCACGGTGGGCAATCATCTGACGGCCTCAAAACAGAATGTACGATAATCCGTGGGGGACCTTGACGACTTCCTGGAAGTCGTGTTCGCTGGGGTCAACTGCACTCCTGCAGGACTTCGCCCGTGGAGACTTCTCATTACGGTCGACGACGGTGGTCGATGCGCTTCCGTGCTTTCTGATCCACATCGTCTGGAGGCCTGTAAAAACGTAAAAATCGGAGCTAACTGCAATATGGTCTGGTCTGATCAATCATTGTTTCTAGAGAGCATGCGCAGGTAACTCGTCTAGCCTGATTAAGAAGAAGGTATCAGCTCAAATGAAAAAAGACAATGACCCAATATGCCGTGGTTGCTGTATTACGTGTAATCGGTCCAATCTTCTAATACGTAGCTAATTGAACTCACACACGGATGGGTCATCCGACAACCCGTGGTCGTCATCTGTGACTTCTGTGGCTTCCACGCAACTCTCTCTCTCTCTCTCTCTCGTATGACATAAGGAGAGAGAAAACGCGCTCGGCGTCTCATTCTTAGTCCTCACAAAAGCAAGACGAAACCATTTAAAAACCCTAACAAATGTACAACATAGAGGGTTGAGTTGATCCGCTTCTTTCTTCTTCTTCTTCTTCTTCTCTCTCTCTCTCTCTCTCTCTCTTCATCATTCTCACCCATCAAAGGAAAAAGGAGAGATACCTTTCTCGGTCTCTCTCCCTTCTCCGTCGAGGAAGATACGTACCTCAGGGTAAATGGCGAATCACCGTCAGAAGCTCACACGCCGATGTTGGAGCCGCGGGGACTGGGACTGTGAGGACACCATCGCGGAGTGGGACGTGGTGCTGGCGGCTCAGCAGCTCATGCAGCTCAGCGACGAAGAAAACGGCAATAGCAACAGCAGCATCTGCTGGAAGAAGAAGAAGCGGCAGGAGAGGGGAGGGCTGGGACCCCAACAGACGATGAGCCCCGGTGCCATAGTGACATCGTCTCTGGTGGTGGAAGGATTTTTCGGGGGAGACGAGGGGATCCATTGGCTGAAGAAGCCGAGACGACGATATAGAGATATAGCAGATATCTACGACGCGACTGCGACCAAACGTGTGAAATGTTTACCGACCAAGGAAGCTGTGGCCGTTTAGATTTTGGAACCAGTCAGCCACTGGTTTCAAGGTACGTATGAGCAGCGTAAGCGTAGGAAAGACCCGCCTTTCTATACCTAGCTCCGAATTGTAGAGGTCATGGCAAAACGATAAATTTGCAGCACGCGGGTCGGCTTTCGTTTTATGGGGAATCGGCAACATGTGAAAAGAAGCAAGATATCTGAGAGAGATGGATCCAATCAGTAGACGATCTTTAACCATTGATCATGATTTTATCGGCATAACATGGGCTAAGCCTCTTTCTGCCTCAATTAGTGTACTGACCGTGCCATTAATGGATACTGGTTTAGTTGTGCCTGCAAGTAAAAGGTACTTATCCATTTCAACGAGGTTTGGCTTCTCCACTTGAGAAATAAGGCTGCAATGAGTTCTAATGGAGGTCCTAGTGACTTGTGCAAAATGAGCTTGATGATATGAAAAAAAAAAAGAGAGAGAGAGATTCGAGTTATTGATAAAGTTTTAGTTTGTCACTGATGATGTGTTGTTGGGTTTAGAAAGGCTAGCTTGGACTGATTGATGAGACATATATATTTCTCTAATGTTATCATTAGATTTTCTTGAACCTCTTATTTATTTATTTATTTATTTCTATTATCCGCACAACGAAGCGTGAGAGATTATACTGTTGTGTGCCAGGTTACATCCATCCAAGTATCAATTTCAGTGTATTAATAATCACTTGACATCGCTTCCCAGAGAGATATTATCTGAGCGACCCGTTTATGCTCAACAAATTGATTAGCCGAGCTTTGTCGAGTCTATGTCACATATACCGTAGGAAAGAGGAACAATTATATTGAATGAATAGACTTGCATGATATGATCTCCAAAGTCCAAAGCATGTGGTCTTAACCGGTGATTATATGACTACTCTATGCCGGGATATAAGTGTAGTAGTGAAGCCTATGCCTCTTTCTAGGCACCAACAGGTGGCTTAGGAATTCGATGAATTCTTCTGCACCTGCCAAATTAACATGAGGCAGGCTTGCGGGTTTAGGGTTTCATCATCCTGTTAGTCGACAGCTTAAGATTCCCCTCTGCTTACTTTTGTTGAGAACCCAAAGTCTATTATTGGGCGCCACATATTGATGAACAGATTGGCTCTAATATATTTATGGTACCTCGACTCCTTGAACTTTCATGTATTGATCTGCACGGGTTTCTATCCTGTATCATCATGTTTATTACTCGGTGAATGGATTGCATAAGATTGTATATCAATGTTGCCTCTATCTCGGCCATTCAACACTTTGAGTTCCTATCACTTCCTTCACTATATTCGAAGTTACGCAGGAAACACCAGCTAGGGCATATGGCCTTTTTTCTGATAAGTAATCGATGCAATGAGTCATAGAGAAGTCCGCTATGTCAATCTCCATAGTCATGAACGTAGCACATGATAGGGGCTGGAAAACATTAGAATTGCAACCTTCAAAATTTGGGAAGAAAACTTTTCCACTTGTTCATGTGAACTAAACCCTCGAATCTCCATGAAATGTTGAATTTCCATTGATTACAAAATCTGTGAGCAATGAACCAACAGTATCTGAAGAAACCAGAAAGTGGCATAACCACCCGTCAAAATCCCAAGAAAAAGGGTTGGCGTTTGCGTCGAAAGGGAGAACGCCAGGGTCATTAGTGCCCAAAAGTCAAGACTGATCTCTGCATGGTATCCTTTCAACGAATTTACTAAATGAGCTTAAGGCATGATTTATTGTGCTGAGAATGTATGTTGTTAAGAGGGACGAGCGCCAAGAGGCAGTGCACTTCACTAGTATCAGTGCGAATTGCAATGTTGGAAGATTGGTGTGAATGAGAAATTACTGAAGGAAATAAGGATGGGCTAACGTATAACATGGGTTAGGAAGGATGGACTTATAACCCACAAAATACATAAAAGCCCACATGAGAAACAGGTGGAAACTCAATCCCCCTTTGATAAGGAGAAGCGAAATGCAGTGGATCTGTATGTAAATTTTGTCTACAAATGGTTCATACTCGTGTCTGGGTCCTGTCTAACATGTGGGATGTTAGAGCTACTTGAGAGGTATCATATCCGATGGAGAAGAACCCCATAATATCTGACTATGTACATGAATTTACCATGGCCATGAAAGTGGCAGATTCAGGGTTACCCGTGATTCTATTGGTATTTAAATGTTTGTGATTTGAATTTGTTTTTATTTTGGAAAACTTGATGCGTTACTCATTACAATCTACCGCTCTCTGTTTTGCCATGAATTTCCTCAGGTGAGCATAGTGACCCCCTGTTGGTAACTTAGAAGGTTCCTTCAGGGGTCCATCAGGGCGGCACCGCGAGTCTGCGCAATGAATTGGTTGCCAAAACTGCTGCTGCAATGACTGCTGGTAGCCCTGTTTGGCCTGTGTGAGTATACTCGTTTCTCTCTGTGTCTTATTTTGCTGGTTTCATTGAGGATGATATTCGTTTAATTGGTTGTGTAACGAAGGTATTCTAAGTTGGGTATCATTATTCTGTTCAGTTTTGCTGTCTGAAGTTGTGTGTGGGTCCTGTCTAACATGTTGGATGTTTGAGCTACTAACGAGGTATCATAGCTGATGGAGAACCCCATAATACAGGATCAAGAAGATGAATTTGCCTTGGTTAGGCAGGCTGTAGACCCAGACTTATCCGTTATTCTATTGGTGTTTAAATGTTTGATCTGAATTTGTTTTGAGCTTGGAAAACTTGATGCTTCTTTTCCACCCATTACAATCTGCTGGTCTCTGTTTTGCCATGGATTTCCTCAGGTGATGATCAGTAATAGCTTTGAGGCTCTGGGTATTGCTAACATGGTTCCAATTCATTGTCATCATGACTGGCTCTTTAGGAAATGGGGTTTAAAAGGATTAGGTTTGATGTATAACTTACTCTGATTTCTCATTCAGTTGGCTGCTCCAATTGTTGCATCAAATCTTTGCAAGAACACCTTAAAGTCATTTCTCAGACTCAAGCTTTACTTAGATAAACCTTGTTTTGACTTATGTTACTCTTATCGAAGGAGCTGATTTTATTCATTTGGGTTGTCAGTATAGGATTAAGAATATTTAGAACTACTTCCATGGAAGATCTGGTTCAAAGACCCCTATGCTTTCAGATGATGTGTATGCAATAATTATGAAGGTGTTGATCTATTGCATCAGAAAGATTTTTCTTGTTACGTCCGATTTCTGTAGTACAATCATTAAAGATTAGGTTCCGTTCTAGTTGTGGCAGAGCAATCTTACATTTTCGAATTTCTGTTACTGCCTAAGCTCACTTGATGTTGGTTTGATTTGTCCCAGAGTGCTGCTCATCTGGACAGTGAGATCATCTAGACCGTGACTGTGACTATGATGATTACGTTTGGTTTCTAAAATCCTCGAGAGGTCTTACATTTCGAATGTTGAGCGGATGGTTGTGGAAAGACCCCCGATGTTGATTAGGGTTGCTGTTGTAATCCACAAAGGATGACATTGATTCACTCATGCATCCTCGGCACTCTTCAATGCTGGAACTCCAAGGCCCCCAGTGTGTATGATAAAGAGGAAAACCATAACTTCTTGTTCCAGTTTTGTCTCCTAAACTGACATTATTCTGTCGGTTCTTTTCTGTAATAGAGCAGTTGCTTTCTTGTGTGCATGAAGGAGGACAGCATTGAAGAAAGATATGATACTTTGAAGGAGTGTGTTGTAATGAGTAAATCAGCTAGAGGGTTGGTGTATCAGTTCATAATAGTTATGCAACTTGCAGTTACATTCGAGGAACAAATGGTACATCAAATGGCATTCTTCCAAGGCTGCATGCCTGTAGCGATGCTGCTCATCATTTTCGCCATGGTGGAGTCGAGAGAAAAATGTATACATTATAACGATTCTTCAAACCTGTGCAGAGAGATAATTGAGTACACAAGTGCAACAGAAATTGCTGTTTGCAATCTTGCGTCGATTGCCTTACCACGTTATGCGAGAGCGAATGTGAGGGATCTATTCTTGAAGTAGTTTTGTCCCACTCTTATTTTGAAGTTTGTTTAATTGATAGTGATATTTCTTTTGTTACAGGTATACAGATGGAGTCCCACCCACAATCCATCGAAACTTTGTTGGAAGCAGAGCCCCAAAGAATCGATATTTCAGTTTTTNCGAAACTTTGTTGGAAGCAGAGCCCCAAAGAATTGCTATTTCAGTTTTGATGAGCTGGAAGAAGTTAGTTGTTGATTGTCTTCTGTTGCCTTGAATGGAATTGTCTCTTGTTCCGTGATAGAATTTTGGTTGAATTTCTGCTGCTATCCCTTCTTCTGCTCACAGGTTACCTATACTAATACAAAGAACCTCAGCAAGATCACCCGTATCAATTATTATCCTGTTGAAACTGCAAGAAATTCGAATTTGCAGCATGGACCAATTGGGATTTGGTGTTCAAGGTATGAGCGCTGGGAATATCAATTGATTACCAGAAGTGAAGCTACAATCTGATCTTACCCAGCAATTAATCCTCAACTGATTTTAAAGCAGAGTGCTTGCTACGGTTCAATATGAACGTCAGCCATCAGCAATTGAACAATGACATATTCGAAACCGTATTCTATGGTGCTGTGAAAGCTTTCCATGAGAGCTGGCTGCTAAATAAGGGGGCCTTAGGACGCACACTGTTGGAGACCTGTGAGCAACGTACATATTAATTGTCCTCCTCTTTGTTGCCTTGCAGTGTAAATCGCACGATGATAATCGCTGCACATGGGTGACTCGTGGTGAGTTCTGCTGCTTTCGAAAGACATCGGCTTATAATTGTATCGGTTGCTGTAATCTCGTGGAATATTATCGCTCGTGTAAGAGGTGGAAGTGCAACTTGTCAAGGCTGAATCTTATCCATTAAATCTGGGCTGGCCTTAGGGGAAAAAGTAGTAGCCAATAATGAAGTGAGGGATTCGGTTCCCATTGCTCCCGCGGGCCGACTGCCCCCACCGGCCAGGTTCTTTCGTCAGCAAGCTCCGGAAGGCAATCTCCCTACTGTTCCAATTCGACAAATGGTTCTGATCGATGGGCAAATCTCACAACCGGTATGACTGTATGAAACCTGTGGAGACTGAACTTCCAACAAAGCTGCAACATGTTAGATCCCAAGCCTTTCTTCCAAGTTGGCGCCCGCCCTACTGTGCACAGGCTGATGGGACGGGCAGACAAGTTGGGGTTGAAGAAATTCAAGGGTCTGACAAAGTTAAAAGTCAACTATTCCAAAAGGTGGATAGCCTACTTCTGCGACGCTGATGACCGATTTCCTCCTAACAAATACCCAAAAGTGTTCCAAGGAGCCTTCACCTTTTGACTATCACCATAGTTGCAAGGATAAAATATCCATGGCTTTGACTTGCGAACAGGGCTGCCATTGATCCGTATGAACTTCATGTAATAGATTCATCAATGATGGAAAACAAAAACAACTAATTTCAAATCCTTATATATTTCGACTACCTCATTTAAAAAATAATTTCTTCAATTAATTTTCCTTTTTTTTAAGTCTTTTTTATCTTTTTCGCCATACTAAAATATGAAAGACAGGGAAAGAATCAAATCCAGCTTCTTTTTTCTATTTGGAAATTGGTACTATATTTTTATAGCACGTTAGGTTTTTGTTTTGCTCAAAGGGAAAATAACTGAAAAAGTATGGTTTTTAAAACTAAACCGGACCGGACCAGATCGAGAATCGGTTAAGGTATACATTCATGAATTTGTGTCGGATCGGGTGTTCAATGGATCGACCGCATGTT
>CXYZ01009109.1:1116980-1162882 GCA_900006705.1 Sonneratia caseolaris | reverse complement strand
TTTTAAGTTGACCGGTTTTCTTACCGATTCAATTGGATTCACTGGTTCAACTAAGAACCGGTTGGTTTAACTGAATTTGACTTCATTTAAAGTGTAATTGGATTATTTATGAAAACTGAACTGGGTGAGTAGCCGGTTCCCTATAGAACCGGCTAGCCCGGTCCGGTTTTAAAACTATGTGAAAAAGACTGAGGAGTTGAATGTATGGATGTGGACTCTTGATCTTTGACTCACGCCACGAGGTCGGCAAGGGGATACTACCACGGCAATTAAATTAGACTGTTCTTGAAAAATAACGTGCCATTTCAATTATCGTTAATAGTACCATTTTGTATATGACAAATCAAGTACTCAAAGTACATCATCCAGATCTATCCTCCGCTTAAAAAAAATAAAAGGGAAGACCAGAGAAAGCAATTCTTAACCTCTGACTCTCATCACCGGCACAGCAGAGGGATATATTGAAGGGGGAAAACCAAGAGAGGAAATAATTTGGTACGATGGTGACCAAAAGGGTCTATGAGATTAGAGGGGTAATCAGTCAGCCTTAGGCTTCTCTTTCTCTTCCTTGGGGTTTGGCTGTCATTCATGGTGGTTCAGTTGACAGGCCGAACCACTATCCTATCCTTCTTTATATATATATATATATATATATATATATATAGTCATATTTTAAATATATAAATTTTTTATATAATAAAAAAAACATTCTAAAGATTCTTATTCATAATAAAACAATGGTTAATAACTGTCATATATTTAGCTAGTTCTTCGAAGTAATGCGTGCTTCAAGGAGAAGATTTGACTTTGGTGGCACTTTTAGCCAAGCTTGAGGAGAACAGCAATTGCTTTTTGTCAAATCTTAATAGAGAATGGCGAAACTCTGATCGCCAGCGGGACCTTGAGACACCACACATTGTTGCCATTTCTTGCTTCGCTCCGCTCCGCTTTATTTAGGGTTTCGAACATCACATGACTTTGTCTAGAATCTTTGCTTCGAGAGCATTATGTAAGTGTTTATCTTGTGGGTCAAACACACTCCACCATTCACTAGCAGATATCATAATATGTACTCTCTTTTTTTTTTCTCGATTTTAGCCGACTATTTTCATCGATCTCATCCTAAAAGTCGAAATCATCCACCGCATTTAAAAGATATGAGATGATAGAACAATAATGTTAAACCATATAGCATAAAGCAAGGCCTACCCATGCCAATGTTTATAGGACTAATTGGAGATGGGGTAAATCTTGTAGGACAAATAAATGTGCGACTTCCAGAGAATTTCACAATCAAAAGTATGGCCCAGGTTACAGTCTTATTCTAAGTGAGGGATGGGTTGGACCTCGCTATGCGACCTACCTAGGATGGTGCCTATATATGCTGCATTTATTGATGTGGTAAAAATAATTCAATACAGTTTCAATTAAATTCATATTCAACCAGAGCCCGTTTGTTAATAAATAGAATTTTTTTATTATAAGTTTTTTCGAATATAGGGCTATTCGTCCTAATCGTACACGCAAGCAGGATTGTCCTAATCGGACATTTTAACGCGTGGGGGATACTGACAATTGGCCTTGACCCCAGTCAACGCTGACCACCGCCTTCCCAATCACCGCCGCATAAGCGGTCCAATAGGGAGGGACGACGTCACGGCCTACGGAATAATCCACTCCCGACATGCAGTCCCACTACCGAAATTGGAGATGGTTGGACCCTCCCAATTAAATTAACTACCGGATTTGAGTTTACTATGACTCGGTGCCTGTAATCAACGTGCTTTCACGTGCACACACAGTCCTCTAAAAATTAGGCACATCAGCACTCGCACTGGCCATTTCAAGCCGATCCAATGACATCCCAGCAAAGAGAAAGACAGAGAAAGATAGAGAGAGAGGGAGAGAGAGAGAGGGAGGGAGACAAAGCGTGTACTTGATAAATGTTTTAAGTTCGAAAAATGACATGACATTGACATCTTCGTTTGGTGCTGCAATTAAATCAAGATCCCTTTCCGGAGCACGTTAATCTCACTATCGATTATTTCCGACTTGTGACGTGGGCAGAAAAAAAATCTGGCAAAAACAAAAAGTAGGAATGACGGGATTGGAAGGTAAACGATTTTTGTCGGTCGTGGCCGGCCGTTTCTTGACCAGTGCCGGCACCGACGCAGGAATCGGGAGCTCTCCTACAAGGAAAGATGTCGACCACAAGCTGTTGGATTTGATTCTAACTAATAAAAATATTTCTTTTAATAACGTGCTCTTTTTATAATAGATGAACAAAATAATATCATAATTATTAATCAACTTATTAAAATCATTTCATAATTCAACTTAGTACGAATAAATCTCTTTTTTTCAAGATGAAAATGGTACATATTTAAATGTAAAGTTGATAAGATTTCCTTTGACTTTTTAATAAGTCAAATGTCTTAAATTTATCTTCATTAAATTTATTTAAATCTTGAAAATTCTTGCGAGGGAAGAATTAAAAAAGAAAAGGTTTTATTCGTTCCTTCGCAAAAAGGCACGAAAAGACTCAAGAAGATGTCGACAACCAACTGAAAATAATGTTTTCGTCGGAAGCCAGCGCTGACTCTTTCCCCTTTCCTTTCACAAGGGCGATCGCGCTTAAGCAAACCTACTTCATAAATACGCGCGTGTGTGCGAATATAAGCATGCTTCTAAACGGTCGTTTTAAGATCTCCAATAGTTTCAAGTTTTGAACATCCGCCTGCAGCTTGGTCTGTATTACATGTGTGTGCTGAAGGTGGCGAATTCGAGAGACAGGAAGGATGGGAGAGACAACAGTCTCGGAGATTGGCTCTTCGAGGAGCCTCAGCAGGCGCTGCAACAGGAAGACCATGGAATGAGGTATCCTGGGCGGCTGAATAGGGAACGAGAGATGTCTGTGATGGTATCGGCTCTGGCACGTGTAGTATCCGGGGAGGCGTCTCCACGATCTGGCACCGAGAGCAGCTTCTCTGGCTCGGGAGGATTTGCCCATGAGCTCGGCTACTCTCTGCACGGTGGAACATCATCGTATAGCAGCAGCAGCAGCAGCAGTACATCAGGTATTCTCTCCGGATTGTATTTAGTTGGATCGATAATCTCACATGAGCTCCCTTACGTACTGACATCGATACTAATAAATTATGTCGTGTTTGATGTGTGTGTATACATGTATGAGCGACCTTGGAGTTGTCAAATGTCATGTTTGCTGACAGTATTTTCATTTGGTAAAAATCAGCTATGGAGGGCATACTTCCAAACTACATCACAGCCATCAACCCCGCAGAACAATCCGAGTTCTTCCCTCCTCCGACTTACGAGTACTACAGCAACAACAGTGACGCCACAAGCACGGTGGAATCGTCGTCGGCGCCGAGGAGGAAGTACAGGGGTGTGAGGCAAAGGCCCTGGGGAAAGTGGGCTGCCGAGATCAGGGATCCGTTCAAGGCTGCGAGGGTTTGGCTGGGAACGTTCGACACGGCCGAGGCTGCTGCAAGGGCCTATGACGAGGCTGCCCTCACGTTCCGAGGGAACAAGGCCAAGCTCAACTTCCCTGAGAATGTCCGGCTCGTCAGTACTACGCGCCTGAGCCCGACAAATTATTCAGCTTCCCAACATTCGCCCAGTGTTCCTAGTAGTAATCCACCCAGTTCCCAAGCATCTCCTGAGATTTCTAGGAGTTACGCGAGTTTTCCTCAGGTGCAGCACCAACATCCGATGAGCCTGTTCAACCAAGTGTTCGCTCCATCCCATGCATCGCCTGCTCCAGCTCCACCGCACAGCCAGGGGCAACCTCCGGTGCCAGGCAGTGGCAGTCAGTTCCAGACCGGCAGCAGCGAAGAATTTCTATGGTCAGATAGTAGCGGTCGATATGGCTAGCTTGGCAACCAAGGATGCTCTTGGGTCAAAAGGAAAAAAAATAAAAAAAGGAAGACACTTCGTATTTTGGTCTGTTTCTTTCTTGTAAGCCCTAAGGCTCAACCTGCAATTGTTTTGGATGATTCCTGAAATTGTCCCAAGTTGTTTGATATATACCGATCATGTTATTTAAATAAACTGAGTGATATAGCTAGCAGCTGGTATAATAGGAAGCATGGTATTGAAAATCGGAATTCTCTGATCAATGAACAAACTTTTCCGATCGAGGAAAAGATGACATATTCAATGAACTTCTGCTTGACTGCTTCCCATGGGCATGCCGCGGCAGCCCCGCTACCAAACATACGGCAGGGAATTGTCAACCTTTTCTAGGATTAGGCTTATAATATCTGAACCAATGGAATAGAGTGAACGCCTTGCTATTCCATTCTTCTTTGCGTCCGTAACTCTCCTTTCGAAACGGAAATTTCACCAAAAGTGGGTCAAGTGGGACTTTGCACGAACACTTTTCCAATGAACCCCAATAAATCTAAGTGAAGTTGGGTTAGCTGATCATCCATTATGGATTTTATCTATTCGTAAAGGTTGAACCTCGAAACTTACGATAGTCCAAACTGTTCGTTTGATTTTCTTCGAGATGGACACACACTTAAATTAGCAAAAAATAAAGCTACCCATAAGGCATCGGGAATAGTTTCTGGATATGCCAATCTCTCTGCCACTTGTCTGGGTGGTGTAGTTGGTCATCACGCTAGTCTCACACACTAGAGGTCCCCGGTTCGAGCCCGGGCTCAGACAGCTTTATCTTTTTGTCCCATTGAACGATCTCTCTCTCTCAATACCGGACCACCCGAGCTGATTCTGTCACTTGGTGGGCGGGTAAGGCCCAGATAGGATGGAGATTGAACCGAGCCCCCATTGGTCCCCAATTCTATCCACCTTTCGACCAACACCAATCTAAATCTTATGGTTGTGCATCTAATGCTCTCTGCATCCTCGATCTACGGGTCTCATCTCTCACCACAGAAAAACCAGCGGTGGCCGGTGGAGTTGCTACTGTGACACCGGAGAACAGTGGAGGGAGGCCGGCAAACATTCTATAGTTTCTTCGTACTTCCTCTCTCACTATATATTAATAGCAATTAACAAAAAAATATCTAAGGGAGAAGTTATCCTCAAATAAATTATGAGTAGTTGTTATCCATCTAAGTAAAAATACTTAACATATACCGATTTGAAACAAGGGTAATAATGCTTCACGAGTACTATCCATTTTGAAGAACCAAATCCCAGCAGAGGGGAGGAATGAGAAAGCGCTTTTACAGTTCGGGGGACTACAACCAACCAAAATACGTCTCTGTTGCACTGACCAATTCCGAGCAACCGACTGACATTGAAAGCTGAACGATACTCTGATTAAAATATTGGGAAATTACTACTTCCCTCAAATCAATTTTAATTAGTTCTTATCTATCTATCTATATATATATATATATATATATATATGATAAATGAGTAATACTGTCCAATTATGATCTCCAAATACCTTAGGAGACTTCACATTTAATGGAAATGATATGATTGGAACGTGTATCGGTGGATACACTCGAAATCTCGATTACGTTCAAGCCAGAAAAAAGCTCGGGAAGTTTACTTTTTCCCTTTTTTTTTCCGCTTTCCCCCAATTATCTCATTTCTTGCTAATCCCCCACCCTTCCTTCAACCTCCAGAGCTCATTCATTCTTGTGGATCAATCCACCATCACCCCCACCTCCACCCCCGTCATCCCCTCTCCCTTTCTATCAACTTCTGCGGAGAAAATTCAGAGATCTGATGATGAGGTCATTACCCTCTAGATCCATGTTGGTTTCTTCTCCAAGGTAGCTTTTTGGATTTTGTCCAATTTTGTTTCGTTTGCTTGGCTCTTTGATATAAAAGCACAGGACACGAAAATATTCATCTGGGTTTCATTAGAGTTGTAATTTTTTTATTGAATCCGCAGGAGGGAATCAGCGTTGGCGGTCCAAGCTGATGGCCGTTTGGGCTACTCTGTGAGCTGGAAGATGGTCTTTAGCTCTTGAATTGTTGTTTTTCCTCCTGTTTTATTGTCAGATTTGGCGATTTTTTTCGGGGTTATTTTTTGGTTCTTGTAGCCAAATTTTCGGTTGAAATCGGTTAATAATGGAGCAAGAATCTCAAAAGAGGAAGCTTGAAGAGAGTGGGTGTGAGCCCTCAACTGATCCCCCTCTTTGTGCTAACAATTGTGGGTTATTTGGTAATCCTGGCAGCAACAACCTATGCTCCAAGTTCTACATCCTACCTTCTAAAGCGAGCAAAGGAAGAATCGTTTGACTGCAGAGTTGTACAGCAGAAGGTGGGTGTTGATAATAAGCCTCTCGATGATTCTAGCGAAGTTGCTGCACCACTGCCACCATCACAAGAAGAAGCTGCGGGATGGTCCAGGTCCGGGAATCTCGATAAGAGACCCGCCAACCGTTGCAGTTTCTGCAGGAAACGGGTTGGGCTGACGGGTTTCAAGTGCAGGTGCCGACAGTCATTCTGCTCAATCCATCGGTATTCTGATAAGCACAACTGTGTCTTCAACTACAAGAGTGCTGGGCGGAACGCCATTGCCAAGGCAAATCCTGTGGTGAAGGCCGGTAAGGTTGAGAAGATATGACATAAGAAATAAGGATATGATATGGCGCATCTGGACAGGTAATTGGAATATATGTCAGTTTCAAGATTAATGGCTTTAGCTGAATGAAGCTAAGCTTGATATTAATCGGCACTTCACCTAAGAAGAAATAAGCTCTATTAAGGAGACTCTGTTTACGTACAGCCTAGCCAGTTGGTGGGTCTATGTACAGTGTGATCTATTATTGTAGAGCATTTGATTTCTCGTTGATGTTGTAGTGATCTTCCATCCTATCAAGTGTCATGTTTGAAAATATGGAATTGAACTATCATGCGAAAAAATGGGATTCTGTCGTACATTAATTACATTGATGTTACCTTCCGACTGGACACTGGTTGCTAGCTTCTGTTGATTCACGTGCTTTGATATTGTTGTATTATTGGAGCTCAGGAAATATAGTTCATGGTACACTTCTTAATTGGTCTTACTTTGGTTAGGTAGGAAATGGGGGTTGCACACCTAACTGATTATAGCTGCATATTCCTCTTTGCTGTACTAGTAGCAGTAAGACTCTTGAAATTTGTCATTGAAATTGCACCACTGTGGGAAGTTATCTCCCGATAAAGTTGAATACAAGCATCTATATACTCATCAACTGCATAGAACGCTTTGGCTGTTTTCTACTCGAGGTTTAGCTTTTGGCATGATGAACCGAGTCTTATCCTGTGAGCAGCAGGGTAAGCGGAAAGAGCCACTTTTGTTTTGGATGGAGCTTAGCACCTAGCTATTATCCTGATGCTGTTTAGCTCTGCTTCTTCTTATCTGAGAGTGAGGGGCGTGAAGAGTGCCTTTGAGCTAGTAGTCGCTTCGTGCCCTCAAGGACTCCAAAGAATATTGAACCACCAATGCCTATCCAGAGTACCCTTGGTCCAATTCCCTGCAGCAATAAGGTATCCAAGTCGGAGGAGGGAACAGAAACATGCAAATGTAGAGACAGAAGTGACTAGTTGACACCTTGAGAAGAGCAGAAGGCCCTTCTTCTTGGACAATTGTTTGAACACAATCAAATACACCTTGGTACTTGTTCGCCGATCCCTGTGACCATTAAAAGGGAAAAAAAACAACACCCAGGATTCATGAGTGGAGAGAATTAACAGAACAAGATACAAGAGATATCTGGAAGTAGACATGTTCATACCTGGACCATAAGCCTGGTTTTTATCACATCGAGAGGAGTTGTTATGGCTCCAGTTAGTGCACCTATAAAGCAGGAAACAGTAATTAAGACATGTACGCATGACATCGAGGATGCATCTTCTTACTTAAGCATTTACTCGAGGTAAAGGGAGGAAAGTTTGTCCTAAAAGGCTAACAAGAAGAAAGTGAGGAAACCCAATCATTCTGAGAAAAGGATTTCTGAGTGGGATTGGCTATATGGATTTCAGCTAAAGATAGAACAGAATGAAGGCAGCGGCTGGTCTTAGGACCATCTGTTCGCTAGATTTTTTTTGTTCTACAAATATTTTTGTATGATTCACAGAAAAGGGAAGAAAGCTTGTCTACAGAGTAATTAGAGTACCAGCAAAAGCACCAATTATAGCATTCTCAGGATCATTAAGATCTCTCCGTGCCTGACAAGAGGGAAAAAGAAGAGAATAAGCTAGTATTTTCTTTCCC
This sequence comes from Sonneratia caseolaris, assembly GCA_900006705.1. Lineage (NCBI taxonomy): Eukaryota > Viridiplantae > Streptophyta > Magnoliopsida > Myrtales > Lythraceae > Sonneratia > Sonneratia caseolaris. The sequence continues at coordinate 1,154,673 of CXYZ01009109.1, read as the reverse complement.
ATCATTTTTTATTACAAGTTTAAACAGTTAAGTTATATCATACAAATAACAGTCTACCAGACAACTCCATACAAGGTTGATGCTTACCGCAGCCTTGTAGCCAATTCGAAGCTGCTCGTAGATGCAAAACTGAATAGCATCAAATGGCAAATCTCGCAAAATAAGGGAACCATACCCCTACAAAATAGTCAATGAACAAAAGACGCTCAGTTAATAGACAAAAGGGATGATACAGGTGAATAAATGACACATAAAAATTCAATAGAGGGAGTATGGCAGAGTTACGTACAGCATAAAAACCTTTAAAACCTTCCTTCGAGATGATAAGGCGGACAGCATCAGGGGCTGATCTGAATTGTCCAGTCTGCATCCTTTGCTTTACAACCTGAACAAAATTATGAACTGGCTTTAATACCTTGAATATAGGATCAAACCTCAAAAATTGAGAGTAACACTTTTATACCTCTGTTGGAACACGAATGAGAGAAGCAGCAATTCCTCCAATAGCACCAGCTGTCTACATGAAGTTCAATAGAGCCATGAGAAATAGTAAAGGGGGTCCTTTCTCCTTAGGAAGGCAGCAACAAATACCACGAGCAAGATTTGAAGGCAAATGTTGAGATTTTAAAATAAAAAATTGGAATTGAAAAAAAGTGTCTTAATATAACCTAGGGCATTAATAAAGTAATTGGCAAGATAAAATAATGACCATGTGCCCAAGTACAGTTAATGGACTTCTTACCAAATGAGCTAAAGCACTAAGATTTTTGGGGAACATCCTTAGCAACTTTTGCTTTGATGGTTCATAAACACCAACAAACAAGGCAGAAGCTCTGAAACATGATATATACATTAGTTTAGAGAAATATTGTTGAATGATGAGCCATGTCTAATTCTTTTTTGAAAATAATGAGGGAAAGGGACCTAGAAGTTAGAAAACAAAATAGAAAATGCACTTACTCATCTGAGCCAGGAGTGAGACCTAGAACACCAAACTGTAGCATCTAACTACTAAAAATGTACTACTGAAATCAACAGCAGGAAAAAATAAAGGCAAGAAAATACTTCACTTTGAGTGGTGCTTACGGTAAGACACCAGCAAGATTCCCAGCCAACCCAGAATACAAGCCTTTCAAGTCTATTTTTCCTACCCCACGAGCAGCCTACAGAGAATAGAAACTGTTTGTTCAGCAGCAGTATTCTATGTTGGATTACGCGGTAAACCAGCTTTTGTAATGTTGGACAGGCTTCATAATGTTCCAAATTCCTGTCTCCCAACACTCCCAGAACATTACGAAGTTCTAAATATTCATATTACAGATCCTTCTACCTTGCATGCACAATCAATTTAATAAGTGTACATGCTGAAGGTGGAAGACTTGAATAACCCAAGTCAGGCCTTTCTTGCCTCCCTACAGGAAGACGGAAACAGCACAATGCACAGTTTCTGTCAAATTATGCAATATATGAACTTTTTGTAGTTAACCTGCCTGAAGTCGTGTCTTTATGGTATCAATGGGGTATAAAGCTGTTTCGACAACAACACCAGCAGTACCTCCTGCTATAACACCATCTGCAAATTCCAATAGGCACACAAGAATTTTTTCTAGAAATCAGACTAACTGAGCTAATCCTAAAATCTGTTAGGAGGAAATGAGAACAGCAACGTAAAACTGCCACACCCATTAAATAGTGGAAAATTATTATGTGATCTCATAAAATGAGTGGTTTGATGGACTTGAACATCAAAATAATGCTTTTTCAAGTCCCATAAACACCACATGTTTAATGGATGCGATTGGTCCCCAAAACCTCTCTAATGTAGTGATTCACAGTAAAATAGTCCAGAGCAGATAATCTTAGTAGTAACATGCAAACTCACCAACTAAAGTACGGAAAAAATCAAATGGGTTTTGTTCACCCATGTTGACCGATGCAAAGCAGTTCTCTCTCTTCAGCTGCAAAGTTTGTGTTTTCCTCTTAAACCTATCTGCAGAAGAGCATTCCCTGTTCAAACAACATGCAGCAAGGAGAACACTATTGTACGAAAAAAGTCAAAATGCCTACAGTTCTTGCCCAAAATTTTGCCATATCCGTATCTTCCATGGACTCACCAGTTATTTGCCATTTCCAATTATTCATTGTCACCTGGCACTAGCTGGGTCATTTGCCCATTGCCCAGAGTAAATCTCATGGCAAAGGAACCGACCCAAAGCCGGACTTGCCATTCTAAGTTACAGAGACGATAGGATAGAGCCATCTAATTTACAAGGAATCTAGAGAAGGGTAGAGATAGACAGAGAGCTCCTCAGGAAAGGATGAAAAGGAACATTTATCTCCTCTATCTTCTACTGAAACTACAGCAACAATCGCCACGACATGCACTCGCAACAGCTTCCACAACCAATCCAAAAAAGACAACTTCTCAAGGAAATAACGGTCGAGGACAACAGAGGAGCTTCAATCACCTGAAGGGGCTACGGAAGAGCCGTTTGAATCGCAGGCAAGAGCTAGAGCACCCATTGAGCTCCAATTTCCCGCCCGATTACGACACGGATAGCTGCGAAAAGGATTCTTCAGTTGGAAAGAACAGCTCGGACCACAGCTTAGATTACGGCAGTTGCGGCCATTAATTCATGGGAGAGCGTATATGTAACAGTTACCGCTCTGGGTGAGAACCGAGACCCCTATGCTGGCCTCGGAGAAGTGAATGAGAGAAGGATGAAGGAGAGATGTACAGTGCTTGTCGGTTTACACAGCACGTGAGCAGGACCAAGCTGCTATGGCGCAGCAAGTTTCTGGTTTCGCTTCACCTACGAATTGCTATTCCCACGGCGTAAGCCGAGAGGACTGAGGATGGGCCTAATGGGCCCGACATTGACGATCTTAATCAGTTGAATGGGCCACATGTCCGAAAATGGGCCGAGGTCCACGTAACAATCCCGGGCAGAATAATTCTCGCATGAGATCTTATATAAAACAGGTCAAATAAAAAAAAATTGCCAAACCTTCGAGTTTACGTCTTGTGAATTTGTTCAATGTTTTGAGTCAACGTAACCGATTACTAATTTAGGGTTGAACTAGTAATTCTCTAACTAGATTTTCAAATTGGTGATTTAAGTATCGAATTCTACGTTAAAATGTTTGACAGGAATTTTCTTATGGATCCTGACCCGACTGCAAATTAATTTCGAGATACATTTCAGCTGATACAACATACTGTATAATGCAAAAAAAAAAAAAAGTTATGGTAGGCTGTTCATCACATCTTAAAAGACGAAGACATGTACATATCAAAAGAACGGCCTCAAAAATGGAAGCGCCGGGCAGGCAAAATTGGCCATCGACGTACGGCCTTATTCATTAGCATAACAACAGGCATACGCTGCCAGCTCTAAGCTGCTTTCATTCTCCAGTATAAAAGCAATCTAAGTTGCTCTGCGTTAGGCACGAAGCAGAGGCCAAATCAATACATTCTCTTCACAGATCTAAGATAGAGGAGTTTCAAAGATCATCTTGCAGTCCAGGCGAGAATGAGGCCATCCAATCTTGCCACAAAGTCCTTGTTCGCTGTACTGTTGTTGCTTGAGTCGGTCATAGGATCCGGTGCTGGTGGCATTGCCATCTACTGGGGGCCGGAACGGGAATGAAGGCACATTGGCAGAAACCTGTGCCACGGGAAACTATGAATTCTTGAACCTGGCCTTTCTGGGCGACTTTTGGGAGCGGAAGGAAGCCCATAATGAACCTTGCCGGCCACTGTGACCCATACAGCAACGGATGCATTGGGTTGAGTTCTAACATAACATCATGCTAGGCCGAAGGCATTAAGGTGATGCTTTCAATCAGCGGAGGTGCAGGAGGCTACTCCCTTGCCTCCTCCGAAGATGCCAGGCAACTGGCCATTTACCTCTGGAACAACTTCCTGGAAGGCCAGTCCTCGTCTCCAAGCAGGCAGACTGCTTGGAGGCGCAGTGCTGGATGGAATTGACTTTGACATTAAGAGTGGTGGAAGCGACCACTGGGACGACCTTGCGATTTATCTTGCTGGACACAGTAGCCATGGGAAGAAGGTTTACCTCACTGCAGCCCCTCAGTGCCCTTTCCCTGATGCCTTGATAGGAGGGGCCGTTAAAAAGGTCCCCTTCGATTATGTTTGGGTCCAATTCTACAACAATCCTCCCTGCCAGAACGCCTCAGGCAATCCTGACAATCTCGAAGATGCATGGAAGAATTGGACATCAAAGATTCCAGCCACAAAGATTTTCCTTGGACTGCCAGCTTCACCTGAGGCAGCAGGTAGTGGGTTTATTCCTGTTTCTGATCTCACATCCACAGTTCTCCCGCCATCAGGGGGACGAACAAGTATGGAGGTGTCATGCTCTGGTCAAAGTATTACGATGATCAGAGTGGATACAGTTCTTCAATCGAGAGTGATGTCTAGATATGTATGAAGACCCCTAGCATACGCATCTGTTTATCTGCTCTTCATTCCTTCTGTTTATCTGCTTGTGTGCCGTGTATCATGGAGAAAATTATGCATGCATAATGAAATATGATCCTATTCTTATATAGCATTTCTCAACCAACTTATGTATTCCGTAAGTTTTTCCATCATATCAATCTTCTTCAGCTAAGCCTAGCAATAGATTCACAGGAACCAATTATTCCGAGCTTCTCATTGCTAATACGTACATTACATACCATACAATACGTGTGGTAGATAGCAGAACCAGCAATGCAGTATAGTTAATTTACTTGCTGTTTGAAAACTCGGCTTCAAAATCTTTCCTGAACTGTTCCTGGGGTTTTGATTTTGCTGTCAGCACAACATCATCAAGGAATCCTCTCTGCGGGAATTCACCAGGTACAAGACTTTGATATGTATTGAATTGTTCTCGTGCTTCCTTTTTCTTGTCCAACAGGCTGTATACTATGCCCTGTTAAAGACAAACATTAAAGATGAGATTATGAATTAAAATTAAGGTTTTCCTTAGGCATGATGGTTTTCATTAATATTTTTAACTACCCTTTTGTTTACCAGTAATTTCCATACAAAAAATTCAAAATTCAATGAGTGGGTCGTGAAGCACATGCACTCCAAGATCAATTCCAGCAGGTTTAGCTCAACTAAACAGTCTCAGGAGATTCTCAACTAAATGAAAATAAATTCACAGAACTGCTGAGTCATAAATTAGCAAATCCCCAGATACAGCTCAAATTATGATGAAGATTGAAATTACCTGACAAAGATAAGGCCGGAAATCCCGTGGGTCATCACGAACTAGGTCTTGAAACTTCTTCAAACTCCCATCCAAGTCTCCCTGCAAAGGAGACAAAACTTTTAGAAAAATTACAAGAATGCATTGCCTTTTGCATGTCTCATGTGGATCTAACTAGTTTTAGATTTAGTTTATCTCTTCATGCTTTCGCAATGCTTACATAGTTATGTCCTTTTGTGCAGCTGTTTTACTACAAGTAAAATGTCAAGGCAAGGAAAGGCCATAAAGATGATTGCAATAAAGCCAGGAAGAAATGAAAGATTACCTTCACCACATGCATCTGAGCAATTAAAATTTTGATGTTCCTCTCCTCAGTGACCCTATTTTCACAATGAGCTAGTCCTAGAGCCTTGTATAGCATCTCGAAGACAGCAGAGCCCTCATTGTTCTTGTGCATCACCATTGCCAAGCCCTGCAATTTTGCCAAGACTTGGTTCTATTCAATTTTCTTATTTACAATCAACATGAAATGGAAAAAGAACAACAGGAGCATTTGACTATAAATTCCCACTATTCTAGTCACATGTTCTCTGAAGTCGTTGATTCCTTTTTAGAAAACTAAGGATGTTGCAAATGGTTTTTCTTTTCTTTATGAACTTTGTTTAGCTCTGGAACCTTTTAAACTTCTAGCTCAAACAGGTTATCAGTCGGTCAAATATCTTTCTAAGAGAAATTTCCACCGACTAATAAGTGCTAATAAAACCATCGACAAAGGGAATACATTCTCCTAAGGAGAACTCTTTGGAGGATGAAGTCCACCAATTGGGGGAAAGTTACATCAACAGGGCCATATAGTAATGTAAGATGGAATATTAGAGGGCTTAAACAAGATTTATGACTTGAACGCTAGAGGAATTTTTCCCTTCACGCACATCAATAGGAAATCCAAAGAGATATACTATACTAGCTAGGGCCAAGCTATCAACTTGCAGATATAGCATTCACTTCACGATTTGCGATGGTTTTGTGAAAATGAAAAAAGCAGTAAGAGGAAAGCTGATGCAAATGAGCATACCAAGAAATGTTAAGCACTGATAATAGAACATTATCGCACAAAACTTAATTCTAGAGTCTAGTTATCAGGACAACAACCAAGCAATCCTTTTTCCCATGTAACTAAAGCGAAAACCAATCAGCAGGCAAAAACGACAATCACCTAGAATCCCATCCCAGCATCTATTTCTAGGCAAAGAATGCATCAGAAAACAAATATATATGCATCCATGCCAATTCAAAAAATTCACTACATGCCCAAAAGAAACATGTTATGAGCAGAATCATACGTGCAAAGCTCGAAGAAGAAGCGGCCTCTCCTCCAAGATTTCTCCGAAGAGCTTCTTTGCAGTACCGAGCTGTCCCATTGTCTCATAACAGAGAGCGTGCAACAGCCTCCACTCAACTTCAAATGGCTCAGCATCAATCAGCTTCTCCACATACTTCACAGCCTCCTCCGTCTTCCCTCTCCTCATTTTCCCATACAATACAACCTTCAGAGCCTCCACATTGGCAGAATCCTCCTCAAGGAGCTTCTCAAACATCTCCTCTCGCTCACTCGTCTCTTGGGTCGGTGCCACAATTGCCAGGCTTGGTTTCTGATTGACAAACCCGACGAAGATGAAAGACCCAAGAAGCAAAATTGCAGCTTTCTTAAATAGGGGCTTGAGGACTTCCTTGACGGGTGACAGAGTGGCAGTGGGTGCCTGCGATGAGCGAGTAACGATGTGAATTTTCCACTTTGCACACGAGAGGAGTTCCGGTTGTGTGAGAAATTTAGGAAAACTAGAGAGCGGCGGTTTCAGGAGCTTGGGATGACGGAGGAGGTTCGATTGGGAGCTGACAGAAAGAGAATTGAGAGATGCCATTTGTAGGACTGGGCGTAACTCATGCAAAGATGTGGTTTTTATGGAGGGTTTTTGAAGCTTCAGAAAGAAAGCTAATGAATGACTGATGATCAGGCAAATGACCTCGGTCCTCGGCCCATGCATGAGCAGCTATTGGTAATCGGGTTTCCCTTAACCGAAATTGGATTCGACCCGCTAGTGGCCCAACTGGGGAGGAAGTTATTTTACGTGGAGGAAATACGAGGAAAAAGGTGGATGACCCGACCGGGCCGGGACTACGACCAAGAATGGCGTTAAAACACCAGATGAATGTCCTGTAATTCGTGTTGATGGAAGACAGATTGATACACTTCGAAAAACAGATAATAGCAGCTTTATTGAACAAATTTTGGAATGCTTTCAGTTTGAGTCCTGAACACAGACGTACTTCTCCAATCTTAACGGCTTGCTAATTCAGAGATTCCAACTTCAGAATCTACGATCACGAAGCTCTTCCACAGCTAAGGAGATAGATGATGGGTATAGCAAACAGCTGCTAGGTCCTTCCACCTTCCATTACTCGAATTGTATATTTCAATCTTCACCTCATATTGAAGAGGTTGAAACTGAGTGATTCAGGGCTGAAGCCAATAGCTGCCAACGGTTTAAAGCAAGGATTAAGCTCTGACGCCCATCTCAGTCTCTGACATAAATTCAGAATGAAGTTGTCATTCAGGAAGAAACCGAATGTTCAAAAAACAGCTGTCCTCCTTTATTGACAGGAAACCCAAAGGAGGGAACGAGCACCAGATATGAAGTTCCTGATGTCGAGAGACTTCACACCTGCCATTGGCTCATCCTTGAATTCTTCCCTGAACCACAAATCACAGCCATGTTAGGAGTCATGTGATATGAATCCCCTATTCCAGAGACATTATAGCACCAAACTCTACATTAGGATCAAATGGACAATCCACTGTAGTCAAGTCGAGTCCCGACAAAGTTAACTCACCACCACTATTGTAATAACTCAGACAAAGTACATAGTGGATGACATTTATCGTGTGGCCTCAATAACATCCTCTATCAAAGTTGAGTAAATTGAAACAATCATGGAGTGGCCGAACTCCAGAGTTCGTTAACATGGGAAATCATTATAAAGTTCCATCTAGCTGAAGCACTACAAAAATCTGACTGCCACTCGATGATCAAGTAAAATACAGTTTCAAACACAAGGCCTGGAATCTCTTTCTCCCAATCATCTCATGCTACAGAAGGATTTGACAGATCTGGCACTGATCAATAGAGACAATTATATAATGAAGTAAGAAAAGAAGCAATAAAAACGCACCTCTTCTTCTGTGTTTCCATAGCATCAAGAGCATCTTTCTTCAGCTCCTCCAGTTGAGCTTTGGCAATTTTAAGTTCCAATTGCTCTTCATATTTTGGAAGATCTTCCTTCTGGATTCCAAGCCTAAGCAAAGACGCATTAGAAAAACAATTAAGGAACTGTTTTTCGCACAGGAAAAGAAAATAACAAGAAGCTAATCAAATTTGAAAATTTTTTAGTAAAAATGTAATGCACCCATTGTCAAAGCAGAACTAGTATGAGCATAGCTAGACTAACAAGGACATGATAAACAGATAAAAGCTGCAACAAAGCAACATACATTAAAAACAAAATACACTCCAAGTTTATAACACCAAGGAGAAAAAAAACATTAGATGTATCAAAGAGCAGGAAAACACTAAAATAAACTACAAGTGCTTTACCATATGCAATTCTCAGTTAAGGAAATGCAAAACATGGTTCAAGTAAGCTTAGATTCCTCAAATTTCTATCGAGCAAAAGATTCCCTATGATATTGAGTTGCCTACAGCCAGGAGCCTCTACCAAAATCTTTTATGGTTGCTAACACCATTAAAAACAGGACACAAAAGAAAAGGAACGATAATATCAAAGTCATACTTCTTGTTGATCTTATCAAATTCAGCCATAAGAAGAGCCATTCCTTTCTTATCATTCCTCATTAGAGGTTTCTTAATTTCTTTTTCAACTTTCTCTAGTGCATCCATCATCATGGCCTCAGCACCAACTTCATCAGTGAGCCCTCTCCTGCAGCAAGTAATTGGTTTAGACAATAATCTGATAGAATAAATTCAATTGCCAGAACGGCTAACTCAAAACTCTAGTTTAGAAAAGAAAGTGCATACAAAAGCTTAGCATACGAAGCCCTTGGAGCCCATTCTTTCATGAAAGAAACCTACTACAAACATAAAACCAAATAGTGGAGAAAGTTGACTACGGAGGTTTAACATCTGATGTGATTGACAAACAGTAAAAGGTACCAGAGAATGTATATCACAGGTAGCAACTTTAAAAAAAAAAACTCGAAGATATCAAAAGCAAAAACTGCAGTAGGCAGTTTATAAACATACTTGATACGAATTTCCTTCAATGCCAGGAGATATGTGCGAGCATCCTGAATATCTGCTGTACGTGTTTGAATTGTGTATTGGATTCTCTGAGCTTCGGAGAACAAGTCTGCCCTGCAAGAGGCAAAAGCTTGTTGGTAATTTGCCATGATCTTTAAGGTGGCAAAACAGAAGCTTCATTCATTTGGTATTTTGCATAGTACTACTATCCGCATACAACTGTACTTAATGTAAGCTTTTTTAGCCACAAAATTGAAATGTTAGTCATACCACCAGGGTCACACCTAGAGACAATTTCATCTTTATCCTCTTGGAAATACCAATGAAGAACAAAATATCTGATGCATACTGGGAACCTTCACTTAATTTGGCACATTTATCTCCTAAAAGAAGAGTCTGATGCAAGAAAAGGAAATGCAAAACCAGAAGTAAAATTCCCAATTTAGAGTAAATGTAAATCGCAAAGGCTACTGACAGTTACTTCTTTCTTATCTTCTTCATAGCATCTGCATATTGAGCTACAGCTGCAGGATCATCAGGGAAGATGGTGATTTTTTCCTTTCGCAAAATTCCCATGGCTGTCTCGAATTTCTTCTTAACCTCCAGAAAGATAATCTTCAACATCTCTATTTTTGCATCAGCCGAATTAGTCGACTATACCATGAAAGAAAAAGTAACTGACAGCCACATGTATAGAAGTTATACAAAAAGAACCAGCGCATTGTCCTCTAATGAAATCAATGTTTCCACTAATTCAGCCTCAGGTTTAAATTGTCCATGGACACACCATCTCCCTTGAGAGCTGGGCGAGCAGCCTCCTTGGCAAAGCTACGGACAGGAAGAACATAGTCCTTCTGTAAAATCATTTGACTTCGATATAGCTGTACAAGAAAGGCTTTGTTAGAGATCAAACATGATTACAATTGGTAAGTAAGAATGAAATGTGTTAGAATAGACATTTTACTCTTTCGTTCTCTATTTTTATTTGGTTGCACTATTGAAAGTCCGATGTACATTCTACTAACTTTTTTCCCCTTAATGCTGACGAACTGAAGAGTCATTTAAAATAAATTCATGAATGTTCATTCTACTGCTTTTCCCAAATTTTATTCACGTTTATTCTGTACCATTTTCAAGATTAACACTCATCAGGTTCTCTTAACACTATTACGATTTACTCTATCAAACTAACTCCATTCAATTTCCATTCATTCTAGTGTAGTAAACATGGACTTCTTGTCAACTTGGACCTGGTAATAATATCCATTACTTTTCTTTTCCTTTGTCCTTTGAAAGGTAAATATTCATTACTTTTCTGCTCACCACTTATAGTCCCACATGAAGTTATCCGACATTTAATTTACCATAGTTCTGTTGCACATAATGTAGAATTTAATATAAGATGAAAAAAAAATCATGGATTCACTTGAACTGTTTATAACAAACACATTATATCTGTATCATCCGAACAGATTTTCTAACGCCCATCAAAGACAGCAGTCTGACATTAGCAAAAAAAAAAAATATGCAGATGAAAAACATAACACTTTAGTGAAATAGAAACCAAAATGCATCCAATTTCACTCTAAATGCGACCAAACTACTAATATCTGCTTTCGTTATTCTTTCATATGGCACTTCTATTCAGCTCAATACAAAGATCAGATACAAATTAGCATCGAATTCTCACTGATCACTGAGAAAGTGAGCTGCAGCTAGCAGACAATGCAACTGCATTCAGATGAGACAAACCTCGAGATCAGATAAGGGCATCGACGACTGGAGATTTACCTGTCTGGACCTGGATAAGACGCGAACTCTTCTGCTGTGTAACTAATGACCTCCCTTATATTAGTATAATATAATCATCCATGTTTTTTACCCAAAAAAAATTTGTCGTGCATATTTCAACTGATACAGCCCGTGATTTTGGTTGATGGAATCTCGATATTTTATCTCCCTAATTAACAGATCTCTTTCCTAATATCGGATTGCGAATGTATTCTGATTGACCGCATTGATTTATTTGCGTGGTGCTATATGTTAAAAGGAAAGCAGGACAAGCACTCCATATATCCTAAGGCTTTTAAATTCGGAGTCCGGAAATGAATCCCTCACGAACATCATCAACCCTGCCACTCAAAGCTGAGGAATGGCAGACTGAAGCTAGAAAATTAGTCTGTTTTCCAAAAACTGCAATATATTAAGAAATCTTGACCATCCAGAAGCAATGGCAGCCTGTAAAATTCAAGGGCTTGGACATTGACCGACGGCGAAACAGGCTGCTATTAGATTCCATCTGTCAGGAATCTCAATTCATTGTAATACCTAACAAATTTTCTTCCAAGTTTTGCATTGCGATTCCAAGTAAGCAGCTCCAGTCGTGAGGTTCGTTCCCCTGGAAAGAGGGTGAAGTATCAAGAAGGAAATCTGAGATATGTAGTACTTACTATTCAGTGTGACAATTATGGAGATCATATTCGTGCTCGGATTATTAAGATGACTGGAATGTTTTAGTAGCTCAAGCCGTGGAACTTGGAAGTCCGTCGTCAGGTGAAGCTTTTCTTCATTGTTACTTGAAAGAGCCCTTTGACGGTCTACCCTTTTTCCTAGAGCGCTGCCACATAGAAGTCATTGTGGTTTTGGCAATAATATTTGAACATATTGTTTATTTATATGTGTAGTGAATTCAAATTGATATACGTAAGTTGTTGCCCTTTTCTTATTGGCCGGGTTTGAGGCTGTCATTTCCTTCAAAATAATAATGGTATCATCAGGATCACTGACCAATTCATCAACTGAAACCTACCAAGACTGAACCTTGAGAGTTCTTGCAGTTCCTCGAGCCCGCCCCAAGTTGAAGATTGCCCAGCTGACTGTCCCTATGGAATTTGTGTGCCGTGGATTGAAATATTCAACCATATTTTATCGAAATAATTGAGCAAAGTCAGAAATTTCATTCAAAATTGGACCGAAACTATAAAAATACAATTTCGAATTTATAATACTGAATGAGATAATTTAATAAAATATAAATAAATTTGAGTAAATTTGATATAGAATTCTACATCTTGTTTTTCAGTGTAAGAGGAATTCATTTGACCAATTCTCCCTCTGACCATTTATATGCATTTCACTGCTAATAAGCTATTGGCAAAATAATTTTAGAAACAACTGCGACAAAAGTAGTAATCCAAGGGATTCAAAACTTGCGGCAACTTGTCGACCGGCATATTGTCACGGTAATCAACTATACTATAGTGTCAAGAGGTGTACCTTGAGGCTTCGTAACAAATATATATACATATATATATAATAGGGAGGAGTAACTCCCGACGGGGAAAGAGACTGGGGTTACATTGAATCTTAAATGTTTCATGCGGATTAAATCAGTATTAGACCGTTGATTTTGTCGTAATTTAATTGAACACGTTTCTTAACAGGTGAACTGATGATCACGAAACACTGCGACCTCTCTAGCCATCAGCTCCCATCTGCAAATATGGCAGGTGCACTTGATAGCGTACACACAAACTATAGGTTGACGATACGACAAAATTCTAAATTACACGTGTCATCACACGCACACTTCACGTCAGCAAATAGAGGGCCGATGACGATGCAGTTAATATCATGTCATCGTCCATCAAACTATGTAATTGAATGAGGCCCTTAGGATCGACCTTGAGCAATCAGAAACAGTTAAACTCAAGATCAGAAATTTTGATAACTTCTCATGATAAAGTCAGTATATGGGATTCCCTTGAGTTGTATATCATTGATAAATTAGGATAAGTTTAAATTTATTTTGATATTATATAAAATTTATATTAAATTTAATTATTACGAGTAAATAAAATTCAGTATGAATTGATTATGAAATAGCTCATCTTATACACATTTCAGCTATAGCTAATTTATTAATTTCCAGGGCTTTATATAAACCACGCAATCCCCACGCACTTGCAATGCAAACTCAAACATCTTGAGACGCAATAAAAGAACACTGAGCCACTTCTTGTCTCAAAACTCTTGTGCCCGCCCACATTGATCCCAATCCCGCCTCCTCATGTTCTCTTCGCCTTCCTGATCATCTTCCTCTTCGTTGCAGTTGGGAAATGGAAGAAGAAACATGGTCCCGACAAAGTGACCATCCCGGAGCTCCCTCCAGGCCCGAGGAGGCTGCCTTTGATCGGGAATTTACACCAGTTGAGTGGCTCATTCCCTCACCATGCGCTTAGCAACTTAGCCAAGGGGCACGGCCCCATAATGAGGCTGCAGCTGGATGAGATCCTGGCTGCCGTGATCTCTTCGCCCTGATGGGGTCAAGGAGATCCTCGAGATCCATGAGCTCACCTTCGCCCAAAGGCCTCGAGCTCTCTGCACACGATTATGCAATTCATACTCTGTTTCAGCCTGAAAATGAAAGCTTTATAGCCCAAGCCAGATGGGTTCTAACTTCTAATCTAATCTGTCGATCATGAATTTGTATCTGAGCTCTCCGATCTATATGCAAATGATTCTGTTTTCAAAGGTGCGCGTATCAAGAGGAAATCATTTCATTCCTGAAGGAGGTGACGATGCTCGGCGGAGGGTTCGAGTTGCTGGATCTCTTCCCATCAATAAAGCTCCTCCGCTACACGTCCAAGATGAAGCCTGCACGAGAGAGGCTGCACCAAAAGATCGATGTGATTCTCGACCGCATCATCGAAGATTACAAGGCCAAGCTCGAAGGTGCGGTCGATGACGAGAGTAAGCCACCTCGGTATTTGAATAGTTATGGACAAAAGTTACACTTTTTGAAAATCGACCCGACTCAACTCCCTCTCGGTATTTGACGCAGGAAATCTTCTCAGCTGGAACTGACACATCCTCGACGACTGACTGGGCGACGTCGGAGATGTTGCGGAACCCGAGGGTGATGCAGAAGGCCCAGCAGGAGGTCCGGAGCCACCTCAACGGGAAAACCCGAGTCGAGGAGTCCGACGTGGAGCCCTAGGGTACATCAAGGCGGTGGTCAAGGAAACCCTGAGGCTTCACCCGCCGGGCCCGCTAATGGCGATGGAAGCAAGAGAGAAATGCAAGGTGATGGGCTACGACATCCCCTCAAAGACCAAGATCATCATCAACACATGGGCCATAGGCCGAGACCCGGGTTACCGACCCAGCCCGGATGAATTCCGACCCGAGAGGTTCCTGGAGTCGTCGGTGGACTTCAGAGGGAACAGTCTCGCGTACATTCCCTTCGGCGGCGGGAGGAGGATTTGCCCCAGGATTAGCTTCGGCATCGCTAACATAGAGCTCTCTCTGGCCCAGTTGCTTTACCATTTCGATTGGGAACTTGGTGATGAGAGAAGATTGCCCAGGAACTTGACACGGAGGAGACTTTCGGGATCACTTCGAGGAGGAATAACCTTCTGGTGATGATCTCGAAGACCCGCGTTAAGTTCCCCTGCAGTGGGATGGCTCCCCCGGCCTAGAGACCGTCTTGGTTATAGGCCGAGATCTCGAAAAAAAAAAACACCATCTTGTTATACAAAAGAAAAACAGCCGTTATCTTGTTGTACCTCGTATGGTTGCCAGATAGGTGAAATTGGCAAGCAGTTTGTTTATACTCATTTTCACTAAATATATATATATAATCAGTAAAACATTTTCTCTATTCACAGAAGAAGAAGAAACAGTTAATTGATATTAAATTTGCATATTAATAACAATATAATTTCAATCCATTCCCACTTCTCTCGGTGATTATAAATTCATAACTGTTTTTCTTCTGTAATTTCAAAATAAAAAAGGGTAATAAGTAATATATTATATATTATATATTAAAAAGAAAACACATATGCTGCTTCCATTCTTATAACTTTCAAGTACGTTATTTCTCATTATTTAAGTATGGAAATAATAAACCAAATTTGCACTTGAAAATGTGTAATTGAGATGATATTATTTATTAAATGAAATATTTAGTGTCACTAACTTATGGTTGAACTAATAGTTCTAAATTCCTAAATAGATGATCTATAAATCGAATTTTAGATTTGGAGAGTTGATGAGAATTTTTATAGGGATCCCAACCCGACTGTATATTAGTCTTGATGTACATTTTACCTAACCTGAGAATATTGCGTGTTACAAATAAAAAAAGAAATTATTTAGTATCATTTTTTTAATATATTGTACCAAATATATATACTAATCTAAAAATAATTATTGATTAATGGATTAATACGCTTAGATGTTCTTAATTCAAATTTTATAAATAATAAAAAATTATATATGAGATATTTTACATGTTAATAAATTGTCCATACTTAAATATAAATTAGATATATTGCTAAATTTCTAAATAATGCCTGACTATAAATTTGTTTGATTTGTGCATATATACATTCTCAGCCGCCAGCAAAGCTACAAAGCCAAGTCCATCATATGAAGTCTCCTAATAACCACAAAATTTATGGTCGTCAAGCTTTACATCGACCAACTGACGTCACCCTCCAGCTTTGGCTCCACCCACGAGCTTTGTTTTTTCTTTAAAATTTTGTCGTCTTTACGGCATACTATTTGCTCGACGCATGACTCTAAATTGTATGATCTATTACTATTCGGGTCGTCAATCACAGCTTTAGAATATTGAGAAATATGTACACTATTTCTCTTAATCATCTTATCGACCGGATACAGCTCATTCAATGTGTGATACTTCGGTCCGCTCCAAAGTGTTCAAGGGGAAAGTGAGTACGAAGGAGCCTTTTTGAATTATCTAAGCAGAAGTTGACTCTTAATTCGAACCATAATATCATTATTCTTTTTCTCCCTTTCTTACACCCCTCGGAGTCCAACCTATCCCACCTTCTCCAACATCTTGACGGAAAAAACATGGACATCCCCGAAAACCCTAACCCTAATCTGTACACCAATTTCCACTCCGATCCATGCCCAGTGGAGCTAGGGACGTTCGACTATCTCGGCTTCGGAAGTGGAAGTCTCTTAGAGCATACGCCGCTGATGGAAATGGTGCCAGATCAAGCGATTGCCATGGGTTTGGGGGGATCCAGTCATCCGGCCAAGGAAGCAAACCCTAACATGTAATTGAAATATAAGCCATTTGTTTCGAGTATTTTTTTAATTCGTCTCATCTACGTTTTATATATATATCGTAGAAGTATGCCTGTGTGTGTATGTGCAGAACGAGTGGAGATGGTGGAATGGAGGGGGAGGAGGAGGCGGGGAGGGGGTGCAGGATTGCATTCAGGACCCAGTCTGAGAAGGAGATCTTGGATGATGGGTTTAGATGGAGAAAATATGGGAAGAAATCAGTAAAAAACAGCCCAAATCCAAGGTAAATCCTTTCCCCCTTTTTTTTTATTGGTGTTTTGCTCAGTTTCCCTGTTTTTAATTTGTGTTACATTAATCTACAATCGATCCCCCTTGTGAAGCCCAAGAAATGATCACATAATAATGAAGTTC
This sequence comes from Sonneratia caseolaris, assembly GCA_900006705.1. Taxonomy (NCBI): domain Eukaryota; kingdom Viridiplantae; phylum Streptophyta; class Magnoliopsida; order Myrtales; family Lythraceae; genus Sonneratia; species Sonneratia caseolaris. Next base: position 1,137,659 of record CXYZ01009109.1, on the reverse strand, counting down.
ATCATAATAGTATTATTAAAACAATAATGCTAATTAAACAGATGTAAAATTGTACACTGAGTTTAGTTGAGATAAAAAGAGTTTAGTTGAGATAAAAAAGAATGAGAAATTTAGGAGCATAAGGGTTTTACTAACAATAATCGAACAAAATACTGACGGCATAAAATCTGTTAATGCAATTATATAACTAATTTTAAATTATAATAAAAAGATTTTACTTTCAACTCCCATTATTGAGATTTCTAGATATTGGATAAGCTTTGCTTCCTTCCTAGCATCTGCCCCCAACAAAGTAATATTAATTCTTATGTTGAGCAGACAATCAACTAATCATCAGTACGTGCTACGTGGTTGTCTAGCAAGCCGGTATAGCTGGGTTCTTGTTGATACTTGTCTCAGGCAATATATAATACACAAAACACACACACACACACACACACACACAGAAGCAGCCACGCCAATTTCATTTGTTTGTGCCAAAAATACATTTTTAATCTCATATGGTTGGCAACTTGTTGGTATTTCACATGACATCTGTGTCCTGAAACGGCAAAGACGTCTTGCTCCATCATAATTTCCATGATATTTCATAATATTGCACATGCATATATACGTATGTATCATAGATCACATTTCAATTCCACAGAACAACAGTTCTGCAAACTCCGGTGGCCCCATTTCACAGATGAAATATCGTACAGTGTATGGCTGCAACATCGTTGCGTGGTGTTTTTGCCTGCATTTGTCCACTGTTTTCTCTGATATTCCAGAGGATTAAAAAGAGAGCCATCTTTGCCCGTCTCTATCGTGTACTTGTCAAGGGTACTTAATGCTAGTATTGAGTTGAGAGGACTGTTGACTTTTCTTCTTCTTTTTAAGTTCGTGAGGTATTGATCACACGGCATATCCTCTCAACATCATCTGAGAGATCGTTCGGGAGTCGGCTCTGGCCCCCGGTCACGGATGTTATCATTGGATTCGATCAAATTACTCTAATTCCTCACTTGTAAAGTCTAACCCATATACCTCAGTGATTTATATACTGCTAGCTAGTGTTCTTGAATTTGCAACACGCATATTCACAGAAGATATCCGAAACCCAAGTGAGAATAATTAAAAAAAAAAGGTAACTAATAAGATGAATCAAGAAATTTTGTCAATGATTTTTAACTTTTTTGTTTTTGGGGTTTCGTTTTAAGCAGCCCCTCCTCATAGCCGCCTCTGGTTGGGACCTACACGCTGTCATATCACTGGCTCCCCCACACTTTACAAAATTATTTCAAAACTCAATTATCTGTCTCACAAAACATTCTTTTAGGTCATTAATCAACATCAACAATAAAATTTTCTTCCACACACATTCTCATTATCTATAATATTTAAATTAAAAAAATTAGGATAATCTTAATTATTATCTCAATGAATTCATATTAATATATATATAAGTCGGTATTTAATGCATGTAAGCTTCCAGTCCAGTCCAGTCCAGTCCTTCAACATCTAACCCACATTCTTGTGGGTGTGGAGCATCAAATTGAATTTCCCGTGTTTAGCTTTTCTAAAGTAAAGAAATTAAACGTCATAACCTATATGTAAAACGTATATGTTATTATAACAAGAGGGGAGCTTCCTCCCCGAGCGGGGATGAAAGTGGGCCGGGCTTAACGCGTAGAGTCAACCTTCAGTGAGAAATCTTATAACGTAAATAGTGCCCACGTACACTGTGGGTCGACTGACCGACTCATAGGTCTTATCAATATGCACTCACCAACTTGGTTGGTTCCTGCCAAGCGGACGTAATCTAACAACTTATTTACTTGTTATGAGCATGTAATAATGCAGTGCGACAGTGGATAATGCCCCATTCATCTTTTATAAGCTGGTGGATTCTTCATTTCTTATGTGCTGTGGCGTATGTATAATAAACATCATCATGGTGGTGGTGGTTGATGTGAAGGAATTACTACAGATGCTCCAGCGGAGGATGCAAAGTGAAGAAGAGGGTGGAGAGGGACAGTGACGACCCCAGCTACGTCATCACCACGTATGAAGGTGTCCACAGTCACCCAAGCCCCGCCCCACCATTCATCATGCTCAACTGCAATCCTGCCCAGCCATGATCGCTGTATCCCTCCCAACTTTCGGGATCTCCCGTCCCACGCCATTGCTTCACCATCAAAGGAGAAGTTCTGGATTAATTTCCCCTTGTATGAATTGAATTCCATAAGAGGGAAAACGTACTTGTAATTTACATTTTTGGGTGGAATTTAAAATTGACATAATTTATCAAATTTATAAATATATATATATCTTATTAAGGAATTAAAAATTAGATTCAGTCCAAGAGTCGCCCAGCACTTTTTAAGTAAATAACATTCAATTATCTTTATAAATTATAAAAATTATTTTTCCTTTTCATCTTATTCTCTTTAAATTTGCATGCTACTTTTTTTTCTAAAAGATTTTTTTAGAAGAAGAGATTATTTTAAACTTAACAATTAAATATTATAAATTTGATTATGTGACTCTTAGATTTATTATTTTTCTTCTGTTTTTTTAGGCTAATATGCTTCATATGTTAAAAAAAAAAGAAGAGTTTTTTGGGCACAGTAAAAAATGCTTCTCAGTCCCAGTGAAGACAGAATTAATTACCCAAAAGCCCTTTCATTTTATTACAATTATACAGTTTTGTTGTCAGCCACAAAAATATTTAGTCAAATTAATAATTAAAAAGTTTCCAATTTTATGGAGAAAAGAATCGACAACATGAAGGAAAATATGAAACGTGAGCGGCAACGACCAAAACGGCGAGATCTAATCTGCACGGGAAGTAGAGCGCCAAATTGCTCCTCCCATCTCAAAGATCCCATCTTTCTTTGCAATTCATTGCGGTTAATTACAACCCTTTACTCCTCCGGTTCCTCCGAAGCTCTTCGAATAAAAAATTTACAGGCCCCGCTTCTTCTTCGACCCGATTCGAGGGCAACTCGGTTGGGAAATCAAAAATCTTTTTTGCGACCTCGACCCCGGTCGGCACACTGGGAGCATCGTTTCAGTAAAGACTTTCATGGGCCTTCGATTTCTGGGGCCGTCTTCTCCAAATGTTTGCTACTGGGTCTGCTGGTTTTTGCATGGATATTAGGTCAGTTCGGGTCTTAGTGTGGTTTTCTGTGGGGTTGATGTTGATAATGAAGGTTTTGAATGGGGGCAGAATTCTTCGGCCTGAGGTCTGAGAACCTGTATTTCTGAGCACTTCTTGTGGGGCGAACATGTTCTGGACGGAGCGTGAGAGGGAGCCCAAGGACCAAAATGGTGGACCGCCTTGTGGGCAGGTTCGGGTTCTTGTTTTTGGTCATTCAGGTAAATACGCTACGATCTTATACTCAGCAATGCTAGCTACCTGTTTTACATTTCTGTGGTGAAAATTTTCTGAGAATTTTCTTCCATGACGTTGTCTGTTGAGTGTCCTGAATTCTTTTTAGTGGAGATTTAGAGTTTCTAGCTGCTGCTATATTGGATTTGCCTATGCTAGAGAGTGTAGCTTTAGTTGTGGAAAGTTGGATGCCTTTCTCCAGTTTTTTGGAGTTCTGTGCAAATTATGGACTCACTGAATATGAAGAAGGTGAGAGTCTTATCTGAAAGATGTTCCAGAATGCTGAGGAATTTAGATTTAGATTCTTTTATTACATTAAATTTGATCTATCAGTTACTCTTATCCTGGAGAATCTGACTTATTTGGTCGACAATGATCATTGTATCATGGCATTGTAGTTCAATTACATATTCCAGCTTGGTAAATTATCTGGAAATGATTTAGGATTTTGATAATCCACAGCATGTATGGGAAGGTTCTTGCATTATTTCTTATTTCTTTTCCTGACTCTTGCTAGGTGTTGGAAAAACATCTCTCGTACCCCTGATCATCAAGAGTTATGCCACCTCTCGCCCATCCCAGACAATTGGTTGTGTGGTCAGTGTGAGGGTGTGTCTCTAACTACCATCTCCATATTAGTTCCTGTTCTTACTGATTTCAACTATATTGTTGGCATTCAATTGTATTAAAGAAATTCTTACTCTTTGTTTTTCTGCATATGACTTACAGAATCTCTGGAAGCTCTTCAAATAGCATTGATGGGGTCTGAACAACATTTCTTTGTAGAGCTTTGGGATGTGTCAGGTCATGATCAGTAGAGAGACTGCCAATCTCTCTTCTGTTCTCAAATTAATGGTGAGAAGAAAATCTAGATTTATATGCATCAGTTTCTGCCTGCTGCTAGACCTTTTGTCAAATTTGAAATGGGACTTTAGAATTGACTCACATTGGCCTCAAGATGAGTTCACACTGGATAAACCATGTGATGCATGTGAAGTAGTGTCTTGATGCTTAAGGGTCCATAGTCACCCAATTTACTCAAGAGTTGTCATTTAGAGTTATCTAACAGAAGGATTTATTAGGTTTTTGATATGTAGAATGTCCTAGCTTTATCCAATATCTGCAAACTGTAATTGTACATATTTGCTAGTCATATCTTGGGATCCTGGTGATACTTCTTGTTGCAGAACATAGTTGCAGGGTATATAAGTTGGGGCCAGTAGTATCAGTTCTTCAGAGGCTAGGGCAAAGCCTATTGGAGAATGATTCGAAAATTTGAATTATCAAATTCTCTCTCTGTAACCAAATTGTCTTCCTGGAGTAAAATATGTTCATGACGTTCTTAGCTCTATGCTCTTGGTCAAAAACCAGGAAGAAAGCATATAAAAATTGTGAACAACAAACATGTCAGCTTATTATTCAGTGATAATTATTATTATTTTGCAAATGCAGGGGTTATTTTCATTCATGATCTCTCCCAGCGAAGGACGAAGGCTAGTTTGCAGAAATGGGCAGCTGAGGTTGCTGCTACAGGAACTTTGTCTGCCCCTTTAGGATCAAGCAGGCCTGGTAGCCTACCTGTCCCATATATTGTTATAAGTAACAAGGCTGATATTGCTGCAAAAGAGGGAATGAGAATAAGTAGTGGCAATCTCATTGATGTGGCTGGTCAATGGGTAGAGAAACAGGGCTTGTTTCCTTCGAGTGAGGAGCTTCCACTTACTGAGAGTTTCCCCTCTAGCTGGAGCCTCCTCTTGGTAAAGATCTCTCATTTAAGATTATAGATATAGTATATTGAGGCGTAATAGAAATGCAATTCTAACTTTGCTACAAATGCAGCCATTTTGCATGGTTTGTGCTTCATCCTGTTTCCACTTTTCTGTGTAAAATATCATGTTATTAAAATATCTAAGAGATTTCATAACAGTAAAACTGATTGTAATTTGTGCCTGCCATCATGTTGTTACCTAACAGTATATAGTATGCTATGGGATTCTGAAATTGGAATTTGTCTAATGCAGTCTGCAAAAGAAGTGAGGTATGACAAGGAAGCCATCAAAAAGTTCCTTCATATGTTTTGTATCCTCTCTATCCTGCCTTTATGATCATTTCTACTACCTTTTTTCTATTTCCTATGTGAATTCGCACATGATAATGCCAGTTGTTATGTGTTTAACGTTAATCAAGAGAAGTTATTTTTCAGATGATTTTCCTTTACCAAGTCTGCGGTCCATGTCTCCAGTGCCAAAACCTGCTTATCATATAGACGATAATCTCAATGACCGGAACCCATTTTACGGGAGAACAAGCTTATATTAAAGTCCTTCATTGTTCCATTTGCAATTTTATATTTTTGTTTACCTTTGGTTTCCTTCACCAATTTTATGTTTTAAGAACCACACGGGATATCTTTTCTTGTTTCTTTCCATCAAACCGTTTGCTTGATAGTAAGAAAATATATTCATTTATCTGTGAAGTTCCAGTTTTGTTCTGGTTTCCATGGGAAATAGTCCACAATGGTTTTATTTTAGTTTCCTAAATAGGACTGCAAAATTTGGAAGGAAGGCCAGGTTTGCTTCTGGAAATTGAAAGTGAAGTGTTCCCCCAACCCTTTTTACCTGTTATCTTCAATTTTCAAGTAGAGGAAATTGTAAAATGCAAGTTCTTCCAGATTCTGGAAGCCAAGAGCTAAGAATTCCGAGACATGTTTTTTAGTTTTTGTGATGTTTTCGTGGAAAATCATACAAAAGTAGAGTCTCTCTCTTACCAAGGTTTTGGTATTGCGCAGCTTGAGCAATGGAAAATACGAGTACAACATGCTTCCTCCTCTACCGGCACAGAGGAATGTTATACTGCCTGCTACTTTATATGCTCAGCAGCCCATGACCGATCTTGAGAATCACGTCTCCCCAAGATTCTCCTCCTTTGGCGGTTCCCCAGAAATCAGCAGCTCCTCCTGATCGAGGCATGCGGACATAAATGTCCGAAAGGATTTCATCTCTGCCCTCCTGGGCTCCCACCTAAATAGATATTGGATATATAAACATTGGATGAATCATTTATTCATTTTTATTCCTTCTTTTTGGTACGTTTTACTGTGAAACAAAGTTTTTTTCTGTCCACAGTCGATTCTTTCGAGTGCAAAATATGGGGTTGTGCATGCACCGGTTGAGCCAAGATGTATTTATAAACAGGTTACGATGGCCCTGAAGTATAGAGAATTCCATTTTTAACTGCTTCTGCACCTCTGTATTTAGCAGTTGAAAGCTTTCGTCTCGATTTTTCTTGAGTTTAAACTTGGTTACAGAAATTTCTTTCTGAACTGCAAGTAACAAAACATTAACCCAAAAATAAACAGTATTCAGGGCCTTGGATGCAGCTGATTCTCACAAATCACAAATGAAATACATAGGAATGACTGACGTTTAAAGCTCCGATTGGGAATCTTCTTCGTCAGACATGCTCTACTTCACTTTCTCAGTTGTCATGTGGACTGCTTTGGCAGCAGATCTGGCTGAATCCTCAACTGTAGATTTGCTTGATCCAGTGCCCTCACCGACTGCTTCTTTCAACTCATGCACTGCATTCGCTCTGTTGCTTGAGCCTCTAAAACTTCATCAGGAGCCAACACAACTAATCAGTTCATGAGAACATCTGGAAACAGGATCCCCAAACAAGCAAGGCTAAGCCATATTATATAGAAATTCTGCCAAGACGAGCTTGGCCCAATACAAAACTGCTCTTGAAATTATCGGCAGTCACTCTCGATCATTTGTACGCTATCAATGACTGAGGGTAAAGAAAAATGAAAATTGTGGCATTTCAGAGTAATCCAGTTCTTATCTACCCCAAGCCACTGACTCTGTTGCACATCTGAACCGATCATCAAATTCATGGCCATAGATTTTACCACGCTGATCCTAAAGACTAGATCCAAAGGATCAGGCACAGCAACTCATATAGTTACCTGATAATGCATGCTGTATAAGATAATGCTCTTCTTTTATTTTGTAAATGGACAAGGATCCCTGGTATTGGCTATTGACTGGAAAAGTTCAAATGGTTCATAATGCTAACTTCCTCATCATTGCTCTGAATTTAGACCCCAGAAGCGAGTCCCAGACAGAGGAACAATCAGGGACAAACAGGTAGTTCAAGGTCCCTACCCTCAATGTAGGCCATTGAAGGGTGTTCAAGTGGAAACAACTCGCAAGGTCAGGACGTGAACCTCCATGTTCAAGCTCAAGGAAGGTCAGAACGTGATGCCCCGCGCTTCAATTATTCTTCGAATCAAGAATGGACTGAGAGCAAGAAAGGAAAAGGTGAAGCTTGGGGTTGAGCGAGCCAATGGATCCCCTTGGATTTAACTTTGGTCTTGCATTACTAGACAGGGCTTGCTGCTAGTGTAAATCATTGTAGAAAACACTGAAATCCCTGCTTAAGAGTACCGAACTACAGCTTCCCAATTCTTGCTTATTACGACATTTGAATAATTGTGCTTAGGATGACTAAGAAGGTTTCTTGAGCATACACGATCTAACCAAGACGGCTTGCAACAAGTTGAAGATCCTCCCGTTGCCGCCCTGCCAGTGATCTTGAATTGCACGATCTCATCCATATACACTGGACTTGAGTTCGTCTCATCTGCTGAGAGATCTTAGAACCCTCTTCAGGGGATGTCAGAGAAGCAATCCATCGTAAAAAGCCGGCGATGTGGACCAGGTTCAGTTGAACTTTATTTCTCAACGAATCTATGCCACCTCTTCATATACTGAATAACAAATGTAGTAATTATCTTCACGATAGAGAATCCATCCCTACACTGACCATCTACCAAAATTTATCTCAAAATAGTAGACGACACAGGCAAATACATGACAAGACCAAATCACAAAAAGAATCCAAGTTGAGCTGGTTCAGTGGTCACCCTCTCGTATTGCACTAGGACACTTTCCTCGGTGACAATCCAACCTTCTGTTGGCCTCTCAGTGTTTTGTGAAACAGAACAACTCTGCAATTACCGGAAGAAGGGATTATGTGTATGGCCTTAGAAAGAAGAGAGACACAAGAAGAAGCTGGAAGCCACTTTTCAGAGAATGAAAATAGAGTATACGTACAAGAACTATCATTCAGTTCTGTGTAACCTTGTAATCAAAGTATTGAATTTTAATTTCAGCATGCAAAGGCATAGAAGAATAGTCACCTGGGAACAGGTATAGACCATCAGGGTCATCCAGCTCCAGTTCTCAAGTACGTCTCTCAGATGACAGTCAGCTTCTTCCTGAAGAAAGTACAATAGTGGGGGCATCAGCTGCATCTCGAAGTGTCTCGGGCAACCACAAAGCTCACAACTCCCAGGATTCTCCAAATCTGCTTTTTCAGCCAGCAGTGGCTTCCCCCCATAAGAGTATCTAAGACATATCAGAGGAAGGGGAAATTTTGATGATTTAAGCCTCTGGAAATAAATTACCCAAAAAAAATCGTATTCAAATTGTAATACATCTTACATAAGCATTTTCAAGTTTCATATTCCTCTCCTTATCTTTCAGAACATCTATTCTAATATCTCCATAGGTTAGAGCATTATTCCAGCTTACAATGTCAATTTTCTAATATAGAAATCAACATCAACTATAACTTTAAACTCCTTTCAATTTTTACATAGAAAAATACCATCCATCAGTCCACTGTTGCTATAAGCAGACCAATGCTCATCACTCCATCCAATTGAACACTGGATTCATAAGCCCTTTTTTTATAAGGAACTTTCAGCACTACAAAACAAAACCAAAATACAACCAGATACCAAATTCAACTATTAAAGCATTTGATGAACATCTTCTAATACCAAATGAAGAGGTTTGACACCTGAAACACTGCTCTGGATTTACATCCAATCGTTTTTTGAACTTGAGGTACGTCCTATCAGCCGCAAGAGCTCTATCATATTCATAGTGTTCCTCATCCCACTTTTCTTCCTGCTCTGTATTATCATCTGTACTGGTCCTGCTCTCCTTGATGGAGAGAGAGGAACAGTTCAAGGAAACAGATGAAACATCCTTTGATGCCACTTCCTGGGAGTATATATAAAAGCAAGGGACCACTGCATTACCATGAGAAAAATGGAATTGGCTCATTAATAATTATATGCTACATGATCAAGACAAGCAAATCTCTGACAAAGTTTGAACAAACTGGCGCACCTGTTACATCAGAATCATAATCTGGCAAACTCGACTTCAAAGTTGATGGCCTCTCAGCAGCACAAGAATCCCGATTGCCATTTCGATTCTTATGGTTTGAAGCTGTGGTTGCAGCTTCAGAAAGTGCCCTTCCTAGCTCCTCCAAATCCACATCTTCATCATCCTCCTCATCAAAATCTTCCCACCAGCTGGTCTCCCTAACTGGCTCTGATGGTTCAGTGTTGGTTATCGCACTCCCGTTAGCAGCATTAGATTCATCTTCTTCAATGCAAGGTTTTTGAATCCGGAGTGCCCGCCAACTTCAAGTCAAAAGAAAGAGGAATAACTGTCAAGGCATTCATCTTACTAGCACACTTTTTTTAAACTTGGATTAGACAAGTTCTCTATCAGGAAAGACCTTAAGGGGGTTTTTCCACAAGCCGGCGTCAGGCATCCAAGGACATAAAGCACACGCTCTTCAAGCTTCAAAGACCCTGTTTTAATAGGAGCATAAGCCTACAAAGACTAACACAGCGTTGGCAATTCATTCCACGAAAACTTTCTCAGTCGATTTACTGGCAGAGGGAAGTTCAAGGTGAAACCTGGGCAACAAGAGAGAGTTTACTCCCACAAGTTCTGCACTTGAGCAAGTTGGTCTCCAATGCTTCTCGAGGAAAAGGCCAGTCCTACAAAGGGACGAGAAGCACAAAAACTGTGACAATCCAATTCCTCACGTCCAGGAAAGAAATCTTTCCCCTAAAAAAGAAAAAAGAATGACCCAGAAGTGGTCGAATAACTAACAGGGAGTCCCCCGATTTTTGTAGTATAGTGATCAGACGCTTCGCGGAAGTTCTTAGCCCACGACCCCGGCATGCCAAGAATTACTCTTTCCATCGTTCTAACTTCGCAGAGTAAACAAAAATAAGCAATCAGTTTCAGAGCATACAATAAATCTACACTTACACATTCCTATCGCTCAATATCCTTCAGAGCAATGGGTACGCGCTTCCTTAACAGGTCGCGGAGGGAGAGGAAGTACCCAATCTCCCTCTCGGAACAGAATCAATTTGGCAACCAACAGTACTCAACAATTAACCAATAAAACTACGAACCACAAGAGTATAAAACGAAAGTCGGCACCTTTAGCACCGGGAGACGAATCTGCCCATGCAGTGGCGGAAGGAGCAGCACAGCAAGGCAGAAGCTTTGCAGGGTGGGGAGAGAGAGAGAGAATAGAAGCATGGGCCTCCGGGCATGGACAGGGGCCTAATGATAAAAAAGATGGGGACAGGAACAGAGGCAGGCCGAGGAGATCAATGTTGTCTGGGCCAGTAAAATCCCCGTTCGCTAGCGATATACCCTAACCTCGTCTCAAGCTACCTTGGTCCTCGACCAAAATGTCGCCAACCCTCTTTTCAACGTATGATTCAATCGCTAGATATGCGCTAAGATTGAAGCAACTAAGCAATATCTTCCAATGGAGGGTGACTAGAAATGTCCCGGGACTGGTCTCTCTAATTGTCGGCAACCATCATAATATTGTCCCATATCGAAGGCCTTCAAGTGCTAGACATTGCTAGTTAGTTAACAGACAAGAAGCACACGTCCTCAGTCAGTCCAACCCGTCGGATTAATAAATATAACCTTCCATGCCACCAGCTAACGCTGACGTGGTGAAAAGCCGGCAGTAAAATTACCGGAGTCAATTAGTCATAATAATCAGTCAGATGACGAGCATTTACCCATTTGTTACAATTTAATTATTGCATCCTAACACCACTGAGGGCATAGGATTGCCAAAGAACTGCCAACCGAACATTATTATCTGCCCTCTTTCCTCCATAGACAGCCCAGTACCGGTGGATCCAACGGTCGGAAGGTTATTGCCCGATATTCGTCATCTCATCTCACGCGTGCAATTCTCACGTAGGATCAAGCCCAAAGCACTTGATGAATGCCACCCCCGCGAGCCTGATACAGTAGCACGGATGATAGTATGCACCGTGAGGAGCTTCTTCCTCCATCGACGAGGACGAAGAGCTTCGATCTAGCCCCACCCTCCCCTCCTCCCTGCCGATCTCCACTCTACTTCGGACGGCACTGGCAACCACTGCGGCTGATGCCTCCAACCCTGCTGTCCGGCTAGCTCCTACCACCCGTGCTTCCTGCAGATTTTTACAGATATCAGAAAGCGCCATCTAACGGCTTCGTTTATTTCTGGCGTAACCACGGCCGCCACAGCCAAAGGAATGACGCAGCACGATATAATAAAATAAAATGAAATCGAATGGCCGGTTGGAAGAATACAGACGGCCTGATGACATACTCGGCGGCTAAACCACACACTCAAACAAGTCAAAATTATAAAGGGATACAGCGGGGCAAAGACGCTGTCCCACCATTTGAAACCGACAACCCGAGAATTTAAATATTCACTAGAAACAGCCGACCGTATTAACCAATGAGGCGGGATGACTCGGACTGACAATTAAATCACGTTAAGCAGAGAGGAGAGGCTCAAAGAAAAAGGGATAATAGAGTTCCAAAACTGAAATTGACGGTCCGACTAATCACCGCACAAGCCTCTTTATGTTGTCCCCCTTTTCTTTGGGGCTTATTAGTTGGGAAATCACTCTAAGAACACGGATTCTTCTCGAAGGAATCATGGACACGGTTTTCCTAATTTGGCTTGCTGCTTCCAAATTAAACGCAGAAGCAAGATAACAGTACGCTACCGAATCGAAAGAAGAGAAAGGAAGGGACCCATAATGCGGAAGAATTAGAAAGGGACGCCGCCGACTCTGTTCCTTTCTGCCGAATGGACCAGCTCTCACGTCTGTGATAGTTTGGTAAAGACCGTAAGAGAAAAGCTCCGACTTTTCACCAGAAACCCACATAAAAATTTATATAAGGCAGGCGCCAAATTCAACAGAAGTACACAAAGACCCTGCAATTGAACAGAGGCCCCTAAACGTTGGGCCTATATGCAATCAGACCCTGCGCAATTAAAGTCACGATCTGATTTCGAAACCTCTGCGCAATTAAAGTCACGATCCTCTCGGGATGCTAGAGCTTTCAAGATTATCAACATTGAAGGGTAATCGTCGGATTCACTAAAGGAACCCCAAAAATACTGAAAATTGCAGGAGTGCTCCTCAACTTTGCACCACCATGCATTACTGACTGCCCTGTAGTTTGTCACAATCGCAAGATTACTGATTGGCCATTGAAAGATCCCCAGGAGTGAGCATCACATCAAATGGCTCTTCATTCGGTCCGGCAAAAGGGTAGACAGAGGAGGAGGATCAAGAACACGGACCTGGAAGCTACGTGAACGGCTGACGACAGCTGTGCTGAGGCTGCTCCCGCGGCTGCTGCCGGAGCAAGACTTGATGGAGGCGGGCGAAGGAGGATTGCCGGCGGAGGAGGGAGAGGGGTGGTCGGGGGAGAAGAGGCTGACGGAGGAGGAGAGGAGGGAGAGAAGGAGGAGGAGGAGGAAGATGACGAGGAGCTGGATCCATATCACAAGCGGTGCTCCGGGTTTCTGTACGATGAGGTCGTCCCCGAATTGGAACATCGCTAGAGAAGGAGCGCTCCGAGTTCAGTGTTCAAATTGGAGGGAGGTTTGGATCGGAGATTTTGCGGAAGCGTAACTTCGATATGAGGACCGTTTAAGGACAAGTCATGGTATGTACTTTGTTGATTATTATCAATAATAATTGGTATCGCATTGACAAACCAAGGTGGATCCGTGGCGCAATGGTAGCGCGTCTGACTCCAGATCAGAAGGTTGCGTGTTCGATTCACGTCGGGTTCAATTCCCCGCTTTCTCCTTTTTGGGCCTTTCTCGGATTTTCCTATTTATTTTGTTGGACATTGGGCCCAGTATCGGGCCCATTTATTGGGTCACAGAAGGCCCAAACGTTAAGTTTCCCTTTTTGTTTAACTGCTATAAAAGAGGCCAGTGAAACCCAAAAGGGGATAGGATGAAGGATGGGATGAAAGTTACAGAAAGAATTGCAAGATGAGAATGTAGCTTGCTACTCTTGGTTTCAAATCGAAAATGTTGCTGTTATACCATACCCCTTTATCGAATTTTGCTTGTTTTATTCTTCCATGGTGCATAATTCAGATGGTTCTACATTCCTATCGATGCGTTGGATTCTGTAATCTCCCCTCCTCCTGCATGAAGCGATAACAGATACGTTTAGGGTGAGATGGAAAGGAAGCACGAACTTGGATCATTTCGACGAAACTTTTTCATCAAGTTCTGATTCTAGTGAAAATTCTCACTGGAAGAATGGAACCGAAGGACAGGTTTCAAATGACCACATAGAGACGACCTTTCGGCCAAAAAGAACAAGAAGATATGGCAGCGGACGCACTTTGTGCTTTGCAACTCATTGTGGAGCGGAAGTCATAAGAGAAAGAGGGCCATGTGACCCCAAAAAATGGTCGATTCCATTGCAGAGAGCCCTTTTATTACTCTTCTTTACCTGCAGAATGCCCAATCCTCTGTCATTTTGGGGCTAAATGGCGTTTACTTTCACATTTGTACCTCACCCGATACGGGGGAACATGGTGGATTGCAGCCTATTCAAGTCAAACCGCGCATCTTCTCACATAGAAATAAAACTCTCAACGTCATTAATTTTTTTTATTTATAAAATTCATACTAAAAATTGTAATTAAAAAGGGTATGCGCTTGAACACCTAGGTTTTGGTATTACTCTTAGAGTGCCCATGCGTATCTATATATCTCATATCTATATATGTATGTACATTATTATAGAAGATCTAATTGCATTCCTCAACTAGGATCTAATTACTTGCCTTAAAAACAAAATCTCTTGCTCTCGTGCATGAACCATGTATATATGTGCACGCACACCCTCCCAAGCCCTCCTTAACAATATATAAATCCATTAAATTCCAATAGTAACCAAGTTCATCGAACCGGGATGGACAGATATAGCATGTGCGATGGATAAGCCCGAAAACGAAGTTCAGGAACTTTTAAAAGTGAGATCAAAAGGGTTCTTTGCATGAGAAATGCATTTGCAAATCCCCTTGAAGATGGGGACAAGCTAATCATAGACAGGACTTGCCCGAGGTTTTTTCGTTTTGCAAAGGCAGTTAGTCGACGCCTCCAGCAAAGCCCAAGCACGACTATCATTATTGGTTGTGCTTGCTGTCAAAATTTTAATTCGACATATAAGCCTAATAACATCCAGACTCTTTTATATTCTCAAGATTTTTTTTTCCAATACATTTTGATAGTAATTGAACGGTAATTCTAATACTTGCCTTCATAAGCCGCAACCCATACTTGCTAGCACCTCTGAACTCTTGCCATCAGTGACTTGAATTTCCACAAGGGATATTCGTACAAGAACTGAGCTAGTGTTCAATAGAAAAAGAAATTTTAAACCATATATGAATTTATAGAGATGAAATAAGTAATTTTTCCCCGAGCACGTGAAATGGACCTCAGGTCTTCATTATTACTAGAGCCCAGAAAAGGTACTCATCTTTTGAAGTGCCGATGGATCATTCTCATCAAGAGAGAGAGAGAGAGAGAGAGAGAGGAAAATGAGAAATAATGGAGGAAAGAAGCACAGCACTGTTAAATATCTACGGCCGAATAGGCTTCTTCATATACCGACAAAAAGGTCAATCTAAGTGCAGGACAGGACCTATTGGGGTGGCGTGGGAGATGCCACTGTAGGTGTACGCTCGAGTCAGAAAGAGCCTAACCTAGTGGAGCCATGGGTCGTCGTCAAAGCTCAGAACCCAGTTTGACCGGGTAAAAAAAATCAATTCTAAAGTGTCCCATCTTTCCTCTTTTAATTTCCTCTCCCAATTTTCCTGTTGTACGAGTATCTCACATTCGAGAACTTAACCGATCTCGATTGATCAACGTTAATCCCATTGGAGAATCCAATTGTGAAACCATCATTATCATGAATTTCTTCCATTCCATTGTAGTTCTAATATCCTAAGTCTGTTCAAAACAACAAAAAAATGTATCTGAATATATTTACACCATTCACCATCGTTTGATCTTTTATTTTTATTGGCCGTTCGAGGACAACAGTACAACTGTACTCTTCCCCTTCATCCCGTCGACACGTCGACGTTGGAATAGCGGATGAAACCCTAACATGGGGAGGGAAAGGGGGAAAAAATGGGGAATTGTTTTATTGAGTTGAGTTGATTGTCTATGTGTATTGTAATTTGTCGGATTCTCATATTGTAATCTTCTTCTCCTTCTTCTTTTAATGAGAGAGAGAATTACCAAGGCATAAATCAACTCAAATAAAAAATATGGGCTTGCGTTATATGTGTTGTTGATGAGATGTAAGTTGGTGCAGAATATATATATATATATATATAAAAGAGTAACATTTTTGAGGTGCTCCCCTCTTTTATCGGAGTCAACTAATCTGTATCCATGAATCTTCTCAGCATCCCCGGTCGATTCACTATTCATTCCACAATTCTCGATCCTGACAGTACCCCCGCTGCGTCTGATTGGAATCAGAGCTGGAAGGCCTTGCACCATGCCGCTGTGAAAATGTACCCTCGATATCCTCCCGGGGGAAGTGTACAAGCTAAGATTGCAGAACTGTGCCAATAGGTTGAGAAATTGAGTTAACATTTTGCCGAATTGCGTCAACAGCACGATCCTTCCACCTGCCAGTTGGCCTCCCTTTGAACATATGGAGAATTCGACTTCGAGGATGATGTATTTGTCGTACTTCCTTATCACAAGTCTCAGATAGATTGTCACAAGGTAATTTCTAGTATTCGGAGATTTCTCGCTAATAATCCATTTCTTGATTTAGGACCTGTCTATGATGGAAACCCGATGACCACATTGATTTCAGGTGTCCCTGAGACTATGGGACCAATAAGAATTTAGAGGAAGAGATTGTAGAAGCATCCCTCGATGAGTATGGTACCTAAGAGTACATGTCTATTTGCATATCTTATTTTTCAGATCAGAATATTTTAATTTTTTACAAGATATAGGATAATATTGTGATACAGTTAAAAGATGATATTAAATATATTTAATATTTATAGCTATATATATTTGTAAGATATGGTTTTTTTAGATTTAGTAATCACGTTTCCTATTGCGATGCCTATTAGCCGTCAAAATGTTTATAAACTGAATAACAATTTCTAGGGTTTTTTCCTCGTCTTCTGGGTCTTCTAGTATCCTTAGAGATCAACAAATTAATCTATCTGAATCTCCTCGACATTCCCTACAATCAACGAGTCAATTCCCTGTCCATTATGCAATTCTCGATCCCCCGCCACCACCTCGCTGCATCATAAATTTATATATAGTTATATGGAAGTTTATGTAAATTTATGAATAGATGGTATCCTAGATTTGAAGGATATACTATCGGTTATAAATGACCAGAAATCTCTCCTTTCACCCATGAGAGATAATTGATTCCAGCAGAGAAGGAAATTATATATGCACATCTTAGGCGATCAACTTGACCCATTACATGCATGCAGCTCATTGCAGGCAATCAACTTGACCAATCGGGCTGCTATCCATGCTTTGAGTTCAGATGGTAACGATATTATCAGATAAAAAACATTTCATGACCGATTGCTCGTATACGATTAGATATACGTGACAACAGTACGCATATATCTTCCTCTTTTGCAGATGTGTGGGCAGTTGGCGCGAGAGGAATACGGGTCTATCTTTCATCGAACCCTGCGGAGGGAGTAACCATAGCACAACAGGGATCGCTTATTTGGTTCGCGAGAAGGCTATACATATACCATACCGTGACGCAAAACCAGGCTTGGTTACTACATCTCTTTGGCCTTGACATTTACAGCACTCCTTGAAAGTTTACTAGATCAAATTTCACTCAACAGTGAGATGTCGAAAAGTAGAATATGATCTTCGTGCATGTATTATTAGCCGCGCCGGTGATGTTATCTACACGATAAACAGTTCTCTCGTTGACTGCACTTGGGCAGCTTTCCTGGGTCGTCCTGTGGCGGTGCTTCCAACGCCATTTATTACAAGTCTGGTCGGGGCCGTGTACCCATTAACTTTGAGGCTACGTAATCATCGTCTCAGTGGCGCACCTGCTACTCTGATTCACTGTCCCTCTCTTGGACCGGATGCCACGAGGCAAACTAATTCTATGTGACCATGATGTAAATCACTTTCTATTTTTTTTTATGCCAACATTGAAATCTCAAATATAATAACGTTTCTGATCTGTGTGACAGATTGAGATGTGATTTATTATGTTTGTAAGATAGTATATTAGTCAGTTGAGAAGTCTGATAACTACAAATATGATGGTTGCAACTTTTTTGATAAGTAAATTTTACTGTTCTTTGATATAGAGATTCTGTCGACTGTCATTGTAATATTATAGTCCGTGTGATATTGTATAGTAGCAAGTTAAGTTTATCATAATATGCACGTAATTATATTACCCTAATCCAAACCAGCGCTTCATTGGAAGTGCTTTTCTCGGCTGGAAATCAATTTCCAACTGGAGTTACTGTATTTTGTTTTCTTTTCCTTCGTTATAAATGGACCAGTGAATTGAGAAGTAGTAGAAGAAATGTATGAATGAAATGATTATCAGGAATAGTAGGGCAAATCTAACTTCATATTTTTTAGTATAGTCTTATGGCTTACAACATGAGCCATGCATATATCACATGAAGGAATGATCCGGAAAATTATTCGACGGGAAAGAACTTAACAGGAGAGTAAAATGAGTGTTTTAATGCCATAAAATAAGATACATTAACCCAAAAAAAAAGTAAGTAAGGCTGACTGAAATTTATGTGATATTTCATTCCCCCGCGACGCACTTCAAATCAATCCCCGACCACATGCTCAGTCACTGCGAGTGCGACACAAAATCTCCATTGATTGATATAACATCCACGTACCTGTACGTACGTACAGGCCCAGCCAACCTGAGGGGTTCCTATGCACATTCACGTGGAAGCGTGATGGGTCTGTCTGTCAATTCGAGAAGCTGGTTCCTATTGATCGTGATCCCTGATGTCCAATCCCTTCGATCCCACCTGCGAATAAGTACAAAAGAAAAACAGTCAGTGCTAAGAATTTTACTGTTAACTACACGCGGGCTCGATTCCAGTTTGTGATATCTGTTACATAATCGAAAGCATTAAGAATGTTATGGAGATTTGATTTGCGCATCAATTGTCAGTTCACATCATTTAACATTAAAATTATAATCCTTTATAATTAGCTCAAGTGAAAAAAAATCCTAATTTTACCAATAAATTCCTTCACATATCTAACCATCAGAATCGACTGCTGTTCGATACCCACTCGCTAACTTTGGCACGCACCATCGCGAACTAAAATCGCCGCTGTCGTAAATGCAGAAGCTGCGCAGACGTGAAGTCGGATATAGGGTTCAGTATCGTCCGGATTGCACAGAAAAAACCCTAGAAAATAAAGGAAGGTGATGGAAATTATTGTTAGTCTGTGAATTACGACGGTAGCTACTAAATAACAACTCGCTCATTGAGCTCATCTACATGCATGCTGGCTAGCCAGTTTACTGACGATGCGGCGATGCCCGCCTCCTGGTACAAGCTGTATCTTGCAAAGGATTGAATATTTTATAAATAATGTTAAATTTAAGATTTTTAATATCTACATATGAGATCCTCTGAGTGAATTTTGTCTGCCAAATTCATTACGTACTGCACGTAGAATCAAATATTTCTTTGTTCCACGGTTGCTCATCTTTACGCTGACATAGGTTCGGTAAGATTATTGATCATTTCTAATAAAAAAAGTATCATACACTAATCTGATCGATGAAAATTTATAACTAAACGAATGCATCCCAATTCAAGATTAATAACCATGATAAATGATGCATATTAGCAAGAAAAATGAATATTGGAGTTCACAGGTCTATATCTCCATATAATCTGACCTATGACACCTTAGAATGGATGAGGACAGCGTTGTTAGCCGTTAACGCCCCTTAATACACCATTATTATCGAACTTAATTGAGGGTCATTAAACTAGCCATTAAGGCAGCATAATTGCTGCAGATACTTACATACATAAGGAACTTCAGCATGACCAGTGGGGGATCATAAGAAATACACATATATATATATCAATTTTATCTTTAAGTATCGATAAAGAAATCAGAATTTTCTCTTGATATTCTGTTCACAGGCGATCGGAGAGGTGACTACCAGAGCTCAGTAAGCGACCTACCGATGAATTTCAACAACCGACCAAAAGTAAATGTTGCAATTGACCAATTATTACACTGGCCTGACCAGGACCTATAGGCGATAGGAGGAGGTCATAGTCGATCAGTCTAGATTTTTTTTTGTTTTTGGGGGGTTGCTGGGAGGGCGCTGCAGGGATATCTCCCAAGTGGGTGGGTAGATAGGGATTAGGGCTTTTATCGACAGGCCAACTGGGAAAGACGAAAGAGGCTGTGGATGCTACCGTGCTGCCCTGCATCAGACCTATCCCTTTCACTATATTATAATTTTGCAAGGACTAATAGCGAAAGGACACGTGTTTCTATTTTTAAAAGAATTCTTAAAAACTAACTCCAATGGGTGCATCTATATCTACATTATTAATTATTATATAATAAGTTAGTTGGGATACTAATATGCACACAATCCGGAGACGGAAGCAAATAATGGGAAGGAAGTGAGAAATGGATTTTTTTTCATAATATTGTTATCGATTTAATAATTAAAAGATTGTAAATTTGATTATTATGTGAAAATTTCTATATTATTTTATTTTCTCTTAATTTCTATTATCCTATTTTATGTTATAAGTATCATACATAGTTTTTAAAACTGGCCGGCCCGGTCGGTTCGATCGGGAACCGGCCACTCACCCGGTCCGGTTCTCACAAAAAAATCCAATTACTATTTAACTAAGGTCAAATTCAATTGAACCGGTCGGTTCTCACTTGAACCAATAAATTCAATTGAACCGATAAGTAAACCGGCTAATTTAAAAATAAAAATATATTATAATATACTTATTTTATTTTACTAAACTTATATTTATATTTTATGTTGAATTTGA
>CXYZ01009109.1:1096200-1116681 GCA_900006705.1 Sonneratia caseolaris | reverse complement strand
TTATTAATATTATTTATTAAACATACGGTTTAATCCATTGAACCCCCGGTCCGACCCAAGAACCCACACCTTAACCGGTTCCCGGCCCGGTCCGGTTTTAAAAACTATAATATCATATATATATATATATATAATAAAAAAGAGAGAAAAAAAACGCATGTAATGGAATAAAAACTAACCCCCAAATTTGGACGAATTCTTATTTTGTGTCACCCCTATATCATATTATAATCTATTGTTAGATTAGTTTTACCCCTATTTTTTAAATTATAAAATTATCCCAGCCCCTTGCATCCATTTTAAAATAAATTTTCAGTTGTCAATTTGAATTCACTCACCTTTCTAGGGTACGTTTGGATACAGGGGCGGAGGATTTGGAAGGGGCAAGTGAATCCCTCGTATCAATTCATCGCAGGCTACACTGGCAGCAAGCACGCTTGTTTAGAATAATTTTTATTATATAATAAATAATTTGAAGAATTTTCATCCTCGTGAGAAAATGAGAAGGGACGAAACGTAGCATAGAGGTGGATGGAATTAATGCTGAGCACAGTAAATAATTGCCTTTTTCACGTGGGTTCTGCTACTTTTCGATCTCATGTCACATCGAACCTTAAATTAAGAAAATAAAATCAGTTTTAACCGTTTTCTTGTCAGTTATTTGTAGGTGAAAAAAAAGGGGTAATCATCCTACGTTCAATGACTAATGACTAGGATCGACTCCAGTGCACAACGATATCCCACTAAAGTTGAATTCTGATTTATGTTGTCGGTGACCTGCTTTGCAGAACAAACCTAGCTGGTTCAAATCTTTTCCTCCGTTTTCACCAAGCATCATCGACCACCCTTTATTCGTAGCTGCTGCCATTTTAGGCTCGGGAAACTCAGGCATGAGATTTCACTAAAGAAAAAAGAGGGCAGTGAAACTGATGCCCATGCACGATTGCTGCCGATTTGCAATCGCATGTCGGGAAAAGAGCTCGGATTCGTTCAATGATGAGGCACGAGGGCGCCTTATCAAGGGAAGTGCGTAAATGGAGGATACAATCGTCTAATGCTTACTAAGAGCAGACAATGACTGTCGTTTACACTTGCCAAAACTGAAAAGACAATAATTCTTGCAAAGTCTTTTCATAATATCGACCCGACAAGACAATTATGATCATATGCCGACCTTATCGGCCCTAAACTTTACTATTACGCGTGGGAATAGCCTCTCTTTTCCTTCCCCTTCTCGCAGGAGCAGCGTAGCGCTGGGCCGTGCAAATTTCTCCAGAGAGAATCGATTCTTAGCGATCTGTGCCGTGTCTGACAGACCCCAACGCTGGCAGAGGCAGTGGTTGTAGGGCTTACTTAGGGTTGTTAGGTTCATCATACTGAGATGCATGCAGAAAAAGATCCACCAGATATATAGATAGACTGGTGATCGCAGATCCTACGGTCGGGGTTGACCGACAAAAACCACTATGACCCATCCACCTTCTTCATCCCTGTGCCTCACATGCCTAGACAAGCTTCAAATGGTTACTGGCCAATTCGAGTCGTACTAGCTCTAGGTAGACGAAACTTCCTGGATGAAGAGTTTTTCTTTTATTTGTTTGATATAAAATATTATTTAAATGAAATAGTTACCGACAAATTTTAGTAAGCAGAAGGGCAATTTCCGTCCTTTCTTCTTCTTTTTTCCTAATTTTATTCATTCATTTTCCAAGGTTGACCGGACTGTACCGCTCTCTTCCAGTCTGGTAGGGGAAGCGAACAAGACCAACACTGGCCTGTTGTACACTCATGTTTCTCACCTTGAAGGGCGAGCCCTAAAATTAAATAATTAACAAGAACGGACGATAACAATCTCATTGAGCTTACCAATAGTTCTTCCTGTGTGCACGATGATAAGAAGTAACTACGAAAAGCTTGCATGAGGCCCTGAGAGTATTTTGGTGGGCGGCTTTAATGTTATGACAGTTTCATTAAGGATCGTGTCTTTGACCGGAACCGGATTCGGATTAAGAAGATAATGGCGACGAGCCAATACAGCGATGGACGGCCTGATACATACGTACATATGTATGTGTATAGAGTCGAGATCAAGAGCGTGAGAAGACCTCTTAAGGGATGTACGTCTCTTGTAAGGGTATCAACTGATTCTATAATCGAAAACAGAATGGTAGGTACATTGACGAACGAGTTCGCTGCTCCAGATTTAAGTGCTTTTTAATAGGTCTTTCGGATTGTCAAGCACCCATTGTTATCCCGTCGTTTTCAGTAAGGGTTTGTTTATTATACTGTTTGTTTTATCTGGCATGTGGGGGCGGTGTCTGAGCTGACATTCTCAACTAGTAGCTTCGTCTGGTTCCCAACTGATCTTGGCACTGTTCTCGTTCCATTCCATGCCAACTCTAGTTGCCCTTTCTAATTAGACATCATTTCTTTTTCTTTTTTAATGCATGCACGGTAAAATCGAATGGAATTGAATTTATTATATAAATATGATGATAAAAGTGGTCAAATGAAAATCCATAATTTTCCTTTAAAAGAGAAACAGTGATTTCGTGAATTTTTATATATGTATATAATATAAATTTATTTCTAACCAAGTATAAATATTAATATTTTAATCATATGATCGTAATTTTTATATTTTATTAGACTACGCCAGATCTATGTTGTTAAATTAGGCTTATAAACCCTATGCTTGATATACATATCTTAATTCTATTGCTCTCTCAGATCTATATCCCATATATCATGTGTTCATGCTTCACTGTCTTGCTCCCTCATTGAAATTCTGCTTTCCCTAAATTTAATCCCTAAATTCGATGTGCTGGAATTTGTATCCACATATCCTCTCTCTCTCTCTCTCTCTCACACACACACATAAATGGCTGTGTGGTCTGTGTAATGGCCGTGCGTTTCGAGTCTTCATTATTCATGTGGTTTTTGATTGCCGTAACAATCCCACAATCGGTATCAATCTTTAATTGGCAGTTGAAAGTCGCAATCGATCGATTCGACTCTCTCCCCAACGTATTAACATACATAATATTTGTACGCAGTTACACGAGTGCCGTGCCGCGTTGGATAATTGATTGATTTAAGATAAATATCCCACAGCCAAGAGGGAAGCTCGCCCTTCATCCACCCCCAGACCACTTATTGATCGACTCTAGTAAGGTTATGGAGGGCTATATATAAATCCAAATCCTCCTCTTCCCTAAAAAATCCGTGAGAATTACTGAAGGTTTACGAAGAGCTGATTTTTGCGTCAGAAAAAAAATTCTAAAGTTGTGTACAAACACCATGTGACTCGAATAAAACCTACTGCTAAATTAGGTTTTCTTTGGTCCCATATCTTGTTAGCTTATAAAGAGACTACAAACAAGTCTGATCCGATCACTCGCTGGGCGTAGGAATCGGATGGAAAAAAGCTGTCCCTGTCCTACATTGAGTGGCCAACATGCAGATATGATGATGACTCGAAAGGATAACAGCGATTACATTGAACCCACATTTAACACTGTTGCTGTTAACTGCTCAGACAGTGAAGCTAAGGGTCACTGCATTTGCTCAACCCGTTTAAAGCAAGAATTCTGATCAGTCGGTCACCTTAAGCTCTCCTTTTCCCGTGAGTACGCCTCCATACCACAAGTAAAGGAGAAAACGGAAAAAGAAAAAACGATTTTCCGACCCGTAATTTCAACATTAAAATTCATAAAGAGAGATGTGCATTAAGATCAATTTACGGAACATTTTTCCAATCTTAAAAGCATTTAATTATCACCTGACCTGTGAGATCGAATTATCAACTGACGTTCCTGCCAAAATTAATTATCGTGGACCACTTAAATGCACCCTCTGCCTCCAGGCGATGTTAATTCACCACAGGAACCTCCATATGCTATGACAACCATTAAATTCAAAACTAATTTGTTCATCGAGGTGTCCTCTCAACTTCATATAGAAACAAAGACGCATTAACTAACAGTTAAATGGGAAAACCACAAATATATGTATATTACGTTCGACAGGGACATACGTCTAGGAGACATGGAGTTCAAAACATGGAGTCCTCCATGATAGCGACAGACAATACATAGCCAGACATGTGTCGAACACATAAAAGATCATAAACGAGCTGCCTCCATTGCAGTAGAAAACATAAAAGCAAACTGGACCATACATACCAGACCCTAGCAGAGAACAAGCTAACTTTCAGCCATATATTATGAAAGACGAGCACTCATAGAACCGTAACAAGCAAAAGCCAAAAGAAAAATAATTTGTATAAACCATATGATGAGGGACTCCATTTCTAGGATAGGGACTCAGTTATTTCTCGGCAGAGCGATTGCCTGCAGAGGGTGCTTCATCTCGCAGGACAGCTTGAGGACCTCGGACAGGTCGACCGGGTGACCCGGCTCCGCGACCCACTCGAAACGATACGCCAGCTCAGCAACCCATCGGGTTACGGTCACGAGGCCCAAATTCTTACCGGGGCAGACTCTCCGCCCAGCCCCGAAGGGAGCGAGCCTCAGGTCTCCGCCACGGACATCCACATCAGCTTCCATGAACCTGTCGGGGTTGAAGTTAAGCGGGTCGGGCCACACGGCCGCGTCATGGGTGATGGCCCACATGTTAACCATCGCGGTGGTCTGGGCGGGGACCACCATGCCGTTGCTGAGGTTGACGTCAGACGTGGAGAGACGGGCCCACGAGAGGAGTGGACCCGGCGGATGGAGCCTCAGAGTCTCCTTGACCACTGCCTGCAGGTAAGGGAGCTTTGCCACGTCAGAGTCGGTCAGGGTGCAATTTCCGAGGGCGGCGCAGTCGAGGTCAGTTTGAAGCCGGCGCTGAACCTCTGGGTGTAAGACCAGCTCGGCCATGACCCACTCAGTTAGCAGAGCCGTCGTGTCGGTTCCCCTGAATATCATTTCCTGCGATAATTTATTCAACATTATTAATTTCCCAAGAATTCCCTTTTTTTCAAGTGGTAGAGAAGACCAGAAAAATACACTCGGTTATACCAAAATATATTCTCCCTTCCCACTCAGACGTTCAAATTCAATATGACTGTGCACGTACGTACCCACAAGACCGCGACCATGTCATCTTCATCGAGCTTCTCGTCACCACCGAGAGAGAGCAAAACGTCAACGAAATCAGAGTCATCTGACAAATTCTCGGACCCCATGCGAGCACGGTGCTCATCGACGATCGCACGGACGAAGCTCCTCACCCGGGGTACAAGTTTCGTGCACCGCTCAGATATGCGGTGCGGGTCATATATGTAACTCAGCCATGGCAAATGATCGGACCAATTAAATGCGCCCAGTAGCTCGAAACCTTCCCTAACCATCCAGGTAAGCTCGTTCATTTCAGGTCCGTCCAACGATGGATCGTACCTCTTTCCAAACACGCTCCCCATTATGTTGCTCAGCGCCGCCAACTGAAGGTGTTTCCTGAGCGGCACGTGGCCCAGTGCAACTTGCTCAGTCGCTATGTCTTTGATCATCCTGGTGCAGTCGAGCTGCCGGCTCGGCTCGTGGGCAGAGATGCGCTTTGGGGAGAAGAGATGGGAGGCGGATATACGCCTCAGAAGCCGCCAGTAGGTCCCGTTGGGGGCGAATCCTATTGCCCGACCGAACATGAGGCTTCGAGCCGATTGCTTGAGCGGGCGGTCGGCAAAGTGGGGTGAGGTGAGGACCTCCCGAGCCATGATGGGGTCAGAGGCCACGACTGCAGGGGTTTGCCCAAGACTGAAGGCCATCAGCTGCCGCCTGTCTGCCTTGCTCCAGGCTGCGGCCGCCAAGGACCGGTGAGCAAGGCCGCCGCTGAGGGTGAGGAGGCTACCGAGAACCGGAAGCCCCCGTACCCCAGGAATAGCAACACGGCCAACTCTGGCCCGGCCCTCTCTCCAGGCGGAGCCGCCAGGGGAGAGAGCCCAACCCAGGATCCCCACCGAGACGAAGGCGAGTAGGAGAGACGCGACCACATAGAGGTCGAGCAACCTGTCGGATCCGACAAGGGCCGGGAGGGTGAAGACCCACAAAGATGTGTCCTTCAAGACCATACCCATCTCCAAGGGCAAAAGTTTGGCCGTTTCTGGGGTAAGGAGTGGAGAATGTAGAAGGGAAAGGTGGAAGGGAAACGAAAGTGATGGTCTGGAGGGTTTTAGTAGTCACTATCCGCTTCCCCTCTCTTGGCGGGGACCGAGCTTGTTGGATTGAATCAGACTTGAGAGAGATCGATGGTGAAGAAGATGATGGTTGTGGGGTTATATATAGGGGGGAGGAGGGAGGCTGTTAAACTCGACCGTTACAGTGGTGTGAATAATTCCCGAGCCATTAGTTTCCCTTGGAACATACATACATACATACATACATGTCGAGGTTAAGATCTAGGGAATGTAGATTCTAGCTCTCGGATATTACTTTTTTTTTTTTTATAAATCATAAGGAAAATAAACTATATATGTCTTCGTCTTTGTGGGGGGTATTATACGAGGATTGAGGGACATTCTATCAACCTTGTTGGATAACAAAATAATGAATTTTAAGTTAATAGGAAATATGTGTAAATTAAGCAGAAAGAGAGTCGAAAGATTATATTGATAGGATAGAGTTTAGAATTTTTAATTATATATGAAGTTAATGATAATGCTAATAATAGAAAATTTTATTTCTATTATTATTGAACGTTACAACTAATAAGAAAGTAATTTCAATCTTCTTGACAGTAGTACAAGTTTGAATGTTGGGATCGATCCTATTGCAATGAGTAATTTATAATATTTTATTATCGACGTCGAGAAATTTTACCACTATATTTGTTTGTGGGTTTGAGACAGCTCAACGGGAGGGAATTGAATTCTATCGATTAACTACTGATTTAAAAGAAAAGGAATTCTATCGATTAACTAGAAATTCAATCCGAAGCAGGTCTGAATTTGGGGGCTGAAAACGGGCAGTGAAATTGAAGGGTCGGAAGAGGAGAGGGCATAGGAATAGGAATAGTGTATGTGGTGGCGAGGGAGGAGGAGACTTCTTCTACGTTATCGTACTATGATGGGCATACCCTCATTCCGAGCCATCATTTAAGCGATTGATTTATGATACGACTAAGCTCAATTTAACCTCCCACAACTTAGGAAGATTCGGTAAAATCTACGATACACCGGAAGATCCTGATCATGTTCGGGAGTGAAACAATATTCGCAAGGCACATCAACCTCCTAGAGATCGAAGCGAGAGAGAGACAGAGAGACAGAGAGAGAGGCTCGAGAGGGAATAGAAATGAAGTCTCCATAATCAAATTATGGAAAGCAATGATGATGCATAAAAACCCTTTTCTTGAATTGACTTGGGATGATAAAATCTCAAACTTAATTCAAGTGGGCATGGTAAGTATATTTTTAGATTAGTTAATGTGATTTTTGATTTAATTATATATATATATTTAAATCTTTGATAAAGTTGTAATCTCATGTATTTACCCTAAAAAAATGACTTAAACTTGTATAATTATGAGAGGTTTATGAATTTGGGTAGATAAATTCATTGTTATTAAAAGATATTAGGAATAAGAAGATAAAAAGGGGTTAAATTCTTAATTAACCACGAGGAGGTGCGCTTTAAATGTGCTTTTCGGGGGAGCGTCCAAAAATGGCTTGGCAGCATTTTCGCCTCCTCGTTTCCTCATCCCGTGCGACCGGCCAAGAACGAAGTAACAAGACAATTTCACGTTGAGAAAAATGATTGCTTGCCCCTTTTGCATGAAACTGATATGCGATAGACGTGTAAAGGCATAGATAGCTAAAGTAGAATTGAGCGTGGGTTGAGATTCTTATTAAATAACTCACTTTTTTTTAAAAAAAAATTAGTACTTTTTTCTGGGTGCACTGCGGCCATGCGCACGAGCTATGAGCGTAATTAGATTTTGTAACAGCATCAGCGAGAGGGTGCAGTACTAATAAAATTTTGATGTCAGTTATGGGAACGGTTGATCCATACCTAAATCAAAGTTCTGCTCTTGAGTGTGCATTCTCGACCACAGCAGCTCTCGGGTTGAACATTCTCTTCCATGTTCGGATGAGTGGGTAAACTAACCGTGACTATCATAGGGGTCGTCGATCTCGATTGAAAGTCGGAAGGACTATCGGACCTCGACAATGAACCATAGGCTTGACAAGACGAGCCGGGTATTTTTTTTCCTCTAATATGGGGCTTATCAAATTAATGAAGTGTAAGCTCGCTTAGTATTCTACACTTATACATTATATAGAATTTCTACCGAACTTATAAGAATGTTCGATTGTGTTTAACAAGAAAGGTTTAAATGGTATTGTCACGAATCATTTTACGGTATTCATCCATCTCTCTCTCTCACACACACACATCAATAGTAGAATCGAGTCATCCCGACCCATCGCTTTTGTCCCCTTCAATTTGGCAAGTGGGACACACTACGGTCCAATGAACACCTCTATTCATGAGGGATTCTTGCCCTTCGTTTTGCCCTACTCATCTTTTGAAAATTGTCGTTTTTTTTTCCTTCCAAATGTGTGCGCTCCTGCGATCAACACCATCATCCTGAAAATAACTACAATTTTTACGAGCGAACAATTTATTGCACGCGCGTATTAGTATGGGATTAGGGGGCGACACTGCATTGCGTCCTCGTGGTATATATAATCTAGGGCCGTTAAGACCGATCCGAACGGTTAATCGTGTGACATTTCGTTACCCTAAGTTATATCATAAGACTCTCCATAAAATCAACCAAAGTTACCGAGTTATGTCTATGCTATGATGCATCGAAGTACTTACTCCACACGAGCAGGAGATAGACGTATATATTTAGCTCATAGACTATGGGCAGCGTCGCTCTCACAATTTGCAGGGATACGTATACTGCTTAAGGTTATCCCGCATTTCTCATCGTAAATAACACAATATAGTTATAGAGTCAAATGTAATATAAAACCTAAGAGTGCGTGGGATTTTACAATGTATTGAGATGATAAAATAAGATCAATTAATTCATCCTCCTATGTTGTCGAACCCCTGAGGAACCTTCCCTGCTGTGTAAGCTTCTGCTATAGGCTGCTGAGAGGGATCACACTGACGTTTTTCTTTTTTTTTTAATCTTGCCGATTAGATGGGTTTCACATTTGACCTGCCGCCGAGCAGGCAACGTGTCCATCGAATTTTCTTTGGAGAATTCACACGCACACACACAAAAGTATGGCAATGAGAAACTCAACTAATGAGAGAGTTTAGAGTTGGTTGATATATGAAAAGTCATAAATTTTTTTGCAGTTCATTGTAATAGAACTTGAAGAGACTTTAAGGCTAATGCATGCCAGCTTGCTTGCATGGATTACGAGTCTAGAAGCGGTGCAAATGCGGTACAAAGCAGCGATATTTCCATGTAGGAGTCAGAATATCTTCACTTAAATTTGGCTACTTGCATTACTATAATTTTCTTTGGCAGAACATCTTTGTGCCACCGATTCTTATTCCATTGCACCTAATCTGCCGACAGATCGGGAAAAAAACAGATGCATTGCGTTGTTAGTCGTGCACATTTTTTTCTCTTGTTCTTCATCACAAATATATAATATAAAAAGGGTGACGATACGTTGGCGGAAAACGTGATCGGAAGGTCGGAATATGGAGGCACCAAAGGGTACAGTCGAAACCAGCAATGGCCTGCCTAAGATTCGTACCAGACAGTTTTTCAAAGTAAATTAGCGAGCGTATTAACTCTGATTGCTCGCTAATTTTGGTAGATTGCTTGGACTTTGACTGAAGCCGGTATTTCGAAAGTGAATCCCCCACGTGGCTGAGTAATTAATTGATTTCTTTCTTTGGGTGGGGGCGGCAAATGACGCATTTTCCACCTACTAAATTGCACAAAAATTTGACTGATGTTAATGAGCTCCGGGTGGGTGATTACGTGCACGGTATATAATAGTTATATACGATTATTTAATAAAAAATGGATAGATTAATCTATTAAAACCCTTAAAAATATTAAAATAAGCCTAAATTGAACTACTGAACCCTTAAAAAAAGAGAGGTAATTATCGGATGAAAAGAACATTACTCTAACCGGACATCATAACTTTTTACATGAGATGCTTGGGGTCTGGATCCTTCTCCCGGTCGAAATCACCGGTCAGGGTCAAACAACATGTGGTGTCGGAGGAATTTTGAGCCGTTTCACAGTGGGGATTCTCACGAAGATTCGGTCGGAGACCCATTCAAGCAATCTTCTCCGCCTCATTCGTCACAGGTCGATTTTGTGTGTACATTATCATCAACTGTGTACTTTGGATTCATTAAAATTATCTCCGCTTTTTATATTTTGTCCGACTTCGTCGGTTCCTCATTTTCTTGGGGGTGTTAAACCCCCAATTCTCATTATCAGTTTACTATGCATGCACGACGAATATATAAATAAATAGCATATGAATTCCAATTTAATCTTTCGCCCCCAATAAAAAAAAAAAATCCATACCAATTGAGTTTTGTTTTTTTTTTTAATTTCATAGCCTGACGATGCATGATATTTACCGATTATCACTGACTGGAATTTGTCCTTCACCAAATATCACCAGCATTAATGTTGTCATGTCAAATAAGTATTTGGTGGGAAGATTGACCGCCGTTTACGCCCGTGAAAAATAAGTAAATCTTATGCTAACCTTCTTTTTTTTTTAATCTAATGAACCCAACAGAACTTCCATGTGGTATCAAAGCCCGGCTAACTATACCGTGTGCCGCTTCTGATCTGGTCCAAAGTCTGGAATTTGTGACGAGCAAGCAATGGCGTGGAAGAGAAGCTTGCCTCACGGCCAATTCTTCCGAGTCCAACAACGGAAGCAAAACATCTGCCCATTCCACGGCCACGGTCAGTCACTGAGACCCGATCGGAGCACCCTTCATCAGTATACCGGGTGCGGGACAGAGAAATCCGATTCCCGATCGGTTGCCCCATCACTTGAGAGCACAGCTTGTCATCGATTTTTGTCCGTCTGTGAGTGTACAGTCCATATTGCCGAGTGACATGCGAGGATGAACGGTTGAGTGACGGTCACAATTCCCTTATTGATCCGGTAAAAAAACTCAACGACATAAGACCAGAGATACCAGCATGGAGTCGGTTGAGGTCACGTTAGACTTGTCAAAAATTGGTTTGACCCTGGCATGGCATGAAAAACTGTGCTCGAGTTTGAAATTTTGGGTTATTAGAGATATCATATCATAGCTCAAAAAGCACAAAAAATATTTACAATGAAAAAATATCAGAAAGATTTTAAAATAACTAACCGTATACATATTATTAATTTTAATATATTCTTGAAGTTAATATAATATTTAGATTAATCGATTAATTATATTGTATAAAAATTTATTTATTTAAAAATTATTTTTATAATTCAAGCCGACTGGTCACATGAATCACAAAAATATTCATATATGAATCAGGACTAAATCATCGGGCCGGCCTGAATTAACAAGTATAGGTGCCATCTCTTACCCCAACAAAAAAAGAGAGAGAGAGAGAGAGAGAGAGAGAGAGAGAGAGAGAGAGAGAGAGAGAGAGAGAGAAAGGACGCAAAAGACCTACGAATGGAGAGAAGTGTTATCGAGAGATCCATACCTGAATTGGAGAGAGAGAGAGAGAGAAGGCCTGGGCCCACTGAGGGCAGAGTGTGGGCCAAGTAAGAAGATAGGGACAAAAATGGGATGGGCTCCGCAAATTTCCAGCACACCATCCAGCACGAGAGAGAGAGACTCCCACCGACATGCATCCGACAGCTCAGTCAATTATTCAATTGATACCTTAATTTATACATTTATTTGTTTATTTTTCCCATCGGAAAAAAAATGCTGCTAACACGTATCCACACCGACCATTTATTATTGATGAGGTGCACGCAGACATCGTATGGGGAAGCAACACAAAATGAACAACGCAAACATGCACATATGTATGCACACGCGTGTATGTATCGATATATGAGCCCATAGAATTACATGAGAACTTCTGATTTAACTCTGCTCCCTCGTCAATTTACCCGACAAATGCACCGTCCTAGAAAGAGGAGAAGAAGAAGAATAATAATAATTAAAAAAAGACAGCATGAGTTATCGTATCCATCGGACGTATGCTCATCAGCCATTACGAGGGTTTTTTCCTTTTTTTTTTCTTTTTAATTATGCTTTTTCTTTAAGAATTCTTTCCGTTTACTTAGGTTGCCGAAAACGTTCGTGCCAATCTGTTGTTTACCATGGATTTGATCGATCAATGGCAAAATCATCATCAAGATTATTGCCTGTGGTGAGATTCAGATGATCACCCTTCACTTCACTTCACTTCTTTGCCATTTACATCTCATATTTACACTCCCCTCATATCACATTTTACCCATACAAAATTCTCTTCACCGACCAGGCCGCGTAATATGACCTGCCCGAGCCCTCAATTATAACGGAAGAAAAAAGGAATGAGAATAGAAGAAGAGTACCTTCTGAAATGCTATGAATACAGTATCCCTGAGTAGAAGAGCCGCCGCATTCTTCCGTAAATCTCCTTTCAACTAAAACTTGAACTTGGGGTGCGATGATTGCATCAACAATCCATCGAATTCGAGATGCCCGCAACCAATGGAGGCTTGACTGGTACTTGATAGAAGAGAGGGGCGGCTTTCTTATTATGGGCGGCTGTTCTCTTCGACTCTGACCACATCCGACACCGTGGCATTGCAAAAGAAACATCTCTGGCAGTTGAGGAGATGTCTGGAGATGCAGCCATAGCACGACCTGTGGGAGCATGGAATGAATTGAGCGTCTACTTCGGATGCATAGCAGATGCAGCACGTTTGTTCATCAAGGTCCCCCATCTCTTCCCGCGACTTTTCTTTCGCAGACTCCTTGGATTCTGCCATCAGTAGGCTCAGGAAGCCGTCTAGCTTCCCGAGTTTTACTAGGCAAGCGTTGGCCCTGAAAGACTCCGCCTGTAAAAGAAGTTCGAGCTGATGGATATCAGACAGGATCAAATATCATCAGATAAAACTTACGTATCATGCACGTGTAATTAATTAGTTCAGAAGAACGAAAAATCTATGGGGGCAGAGGTGACACGTCATGACAGGGGTGCTGTCAGGTTTTGAACTTTAAGAAACTAACCCAGTTGTACTCTAACAGGTACTGAAACCCACAGTGGGCCGAGCCATAGCAGTCTGTGCTGGCAAACACATTAACTATATCGTTTTGGTTCCTCTTCTGTTCCTTTCCGCAGGCATCCAACAAGTTTAAGATGATCCCTGCAAGAGGTGCCAACAACATTCCTCGGTTCATTTTCTCCGACAACTGACCTTGCCTTTTCGTCGACCTGGAAAATTAGAGCCAGCAAACCAAAAGGTTAAGAACAAACTAGATTTCAAAGATGAAAAGGCCCATCAAGTTAAGATCAAGAGAGGCATTTTCCCCCCGTCTTTTCCCCACCTTTTCCTTAATAAAGAGAAAAAAAGTTGATTGCTAGAAAGTTCTCAAATGAATTCCAGAAAAAGCTAATAAGTGGATAATGCTAGACTTCTCAGTTTCGTGTCAATCATAAAAATCAGAAAAAGATAAGTCCAGGAGAAGAGATTTAGACATAAGTGGCACCAGCACTTACAATTCAAAGAACTCAGCATCTGCTGCTGACGTTATGTGGTTCAAACTGAAGACAATTAACTCAGTCAGCCTTCGGAGATTAGTGTCCTCCCCAGAGAGGAATGCCCGAGGGATCTCACGAGTACAGAACTCCAATACCCTTGCAAGATTGCAAGAAAGATCAAATATGATGCCGCATTTCCTTTGATGAAACTCTGATACCTGCAAGGAATATCGCACCATTCATGAGAAGACCAGGTCATCACCCAAGAACTGTGCTTATAGCGAATCAAACTGCAGTCCTTAACTTAAATCAAGGCTATCAGTACCTGGTATTTTTCTTGCATTTCACGAACAGAAACAGAAAATTCGGTCATTGTCCAGCTCAGAGTATTGAATAATCGATTGAGAAAAACTGAAAACAAGCTTTCATTGTTGGTGCAAGCCTCTCGCAACAATCTCTGAACATAAATTCAAGTTAGAAATTAATGCAATCACTCGTCATTAGAACCTAGAAAACCCTCCATTGAGGAAAGGTGCAATGACATTAGATCAAGAATGTTCATGGCTCTCACTTGGAAGACCACTGACGAAGATGAGGATTCACCATACTTTGAGAAACCAAAGCCAGAGCCCTTGCATAACCTCAAGAGGATGTTTGTTACAGGAATCCAGGATCTGTTATCAAATGCTGACAATAGGGCAGCAGGCATTCTCCGGGTGGCTGCTTCATTGTTGTCAAAATCATCAAGAAATTCCTTGTACTGAACAAGAACTGAGATGGATTGGAGAAGAAGATCCCTCAAATCAGCACTCGATATCCTTGGATCATTGAAGTGAGTTACTAGAAAAGTGACCTGACCAAAAACAATTTACTATAAAATTACTATATGTGAAATGATGGACACACAATTAAGGCATTCCAAGAAGGTTCAAGGGACGCATACAAATGAAGAAAGCCCTTGCTTGATAAATAAAGTTGGAGGGACAAAAGGAGGATCACTCTTGCGTAATACATGAAAGCAGTCAACCTGTAAAATAGAAACCAAGCATCATCATGACCATAGTAAAAATCTATATTTTTTTATAATTACTAAAAAAATTCTACATTATCATAGAATGCACTGGAACTGGGAATTCCTGACCGGACAAAGTAAGATGGAACATTGTCTAACTAAAGCAATAGAACTTGTGGAGTTTAGATCTGTGCCTTCCACAATCTAATAAAGAAATAAAGGAAACAAAATTAAATATAATTTTTAAATAGATGCTTTCCAGCAATATCCAAAGAAAGATTATGAAGGGCAGTAAAAAGATCAACTAAAGAAAACGCTCAACAGTCTAATTACGTTTCAGAGGGATAATAACATCAAAACAAGCTCTTTTTGCGGCAACATACCATGATACAAGTATTTACAACAGGGGACTAATATCAATACTAATAACAGTTAATATGCATGTCATGGATGAAGAATGAGAGAAGTTGCCCACGAATGTATTGATATATATGCATCATTGTCTGGATCATTTAGCTTCACTAATGAAATTTTGTACATCACAAACACTTTCAGACAGTATGTAACTCAAATATTGAAGAAAACAAATAACTTAATGCACATAATTTGATAATAGGGAAACACAAAGAAGTTATGTACGATTTACCATAAATCAAGAAGTAAAAGCTGTCTAAGAAGTATAGTGCAATAATATACATTCAACATCAAATTTATGCCCACAAACAGAAGTTCTTACCAGAGATTCAATATAGTACTCTGGAACATAAAGGAACAGAGAATCCACTTTGCTCAGAGCAAGAAGCAATTGAACTGTCCACATGCAGATAGCATACATGCCTCTTTGCTTCCATCGAGAAAACAGCAACACACGGTACCTGCAACGTAGCACCTTGACAATCAGAATTTGAGAACACAAATCCCTGAGCAACAAAGTCTCAGTGAATACAGGACAAGAATATACTGAAAACAATAATAAAAGACACCTAACTCAACTGCTATAAGGGCCACAATTAAAACGGCACATTGCTCGGTCACTGTTCCATGGCAGTGCACTAGGATATTGATAACAAAACTAATGCCTACAGCCTATTTTAACAGGAAAAAAAATGCCACAAAACAATCATGCAAAGATCTCACAGGGATCGCTGGAAATACAATCACGCTTCAAAACTTCTCTGTCAAAGAAATCAATAAATAGAGGTAAACACATAACAATCTTCAGAGGACATATAATAATTGAAGTCCCCAATCCATGAAGAAAATAACTTTACACGTAAACTGACAATGTAGTCATCTCCTGTGAAACTAATAGCATAAGGAATGAAACTCTCTATAAAAAAAAAATCTATGGATCTTAGAGACGGGCGCAGTAAGCTGGCTTTTTTATTACCCTGTATACCAAAATTTGCTTAGTAACAACTACCATATCAATTAAACAACTGAAAATTGCATAACAAACATCATAGAAGAATGGCTCTCTAGAATAAACAAGACAATTGCAAGAAGGCGTCTAAACCTCTTACCATGCACAGTGTCTGACACAATTAGCAATCTCTTCCCTGTAGCCATTACGAGCTTCTTTCAAACGCTTCAACTTTTCACCATAAACCTGCTCTCTAATTTGCTTTTCAGTTTCTTCTGACAGAGAAACAAACTGTGATTGCTGGGAAATGTAATATGATGCCTGCAACCCAAAAATAAAACAGATACTAATTTCAATCCCAAAATTAAAAAAGCATCCTTACAAAGAAATTGAAAGCTCCTAAAGGGGAAATAACAGAAAAATCACCAGATTACCTGCTTAAAGTTTGGTGCTAGGCCTAAATGATATAGCAACAAGAGAACGTCAAAAAGTTCTTCCTCTCTTATTGTAGCTGAAGAAATATTGCAGTCCCTGGGAAAAGTCCTGATATGCTGCATTGGCCAATAACCAAACTCAGGCTCAGATTGATTGCTTGTGCTAGGTTTATCTGCTATCTCATCATTCAGATTACTAGCACTGCACTCAGCTGCAACATGAGTGGATCTTTCTGGAACGGGACCAGCATGACGACGAGAACCTCCGGATGTGTACCTGATGGGATTCTTCAAACTTCTTGCATAGTCAACATCATTGCTAGAACAACAGCATGGTTTTTGCAAGGTTAAATGTGTAACCCTACTATTACCATCATCCATACATCCCTCCTCCCACTGAATCAATTCCTCTTCTTGGTCATCAACAGGATGTGACTTTAATAGATGACTATATGAGCCTCCCAGCCTGGTAATGTCACTTCGATGAGATTTATCATTGAGAAACAAAGCTACAGGAAAACTTCGCTGGCCCCCTCTATGAAGAAAACCAGCAGAGCCAGAGTCACTGTTTTTCAGCAAACTATACACATCTCCTTCGGACAAAAAGTGAAGTACAACTGTGTACAATGAAACAAGGATAGAGTTGCTTAACACTCCAGGAGGAGGAACATTCCTATCAGCTCCTCTGTTCTTCAATAGGATATTTTGAATAAATGTCCTGAATATAGAACCTGGCAACTGAGGGGGAGATGTTGGTGGTATAAACTGTATGACTAAGCGACAAAGTTCCCTGTGCTTCTCTTCAATCTGCCAAGAAAATATATGACCCCTATCAGATAGATCAATAAACTGTGAACACAATGAGCATCTCTCACCGACATAAGTAAAAAGTAAAGAGGTTAATTCAACAATAGAGCATGTACCAGAAATTTCCAACAACTAATTGTGTACTCCATAAGACACCATTAAACAATGAATTGTAGAGATGTAACATTAGGCAAAGAACGATCTGGATGACCAATCACTGGACAAACGGGGGCCATCAGTAGGTACCATAACAGCTAACACAAGCAGATTCCAATTGCAGATCAAAGTGATACTAACCACAGTCTAAATGAAATCCTAAAATGAAGATGCTATTATGACTAGAGTATACCTTAGAGATTGATTCAGAAAGAGCTGTGGTTGTTAACATCATGCTACTTTCACATGAAGCATCGTCACATGATCCAGGCCACCAAGCAGAAGGCATCAGGCACTGAAGGTCCTCCCTATTCGGACTCTTCAATGATAAAAAACCCTCGAATGTCAATTCGAAATCTACAGTTTTCCACCAAAGCACCATTAATTTTTTCCGTCTCAGCATATGGCATGCTAGTGCAAGGTAAGGATATGACCCTGAACATGGACATTCTGTTAGAATCAAAGGCGCGGTTTTACAACCTCTTGATAGGGCATCTATTACATGCTCAAAAATCACCCAGGATGCTTGAAATTCTAGAAAAACATCAAGCACACTGTCCAAGCACAAATAATCATGAGGTGCTTGCCCTCTGAATATTTCCATCATGAAGGAAAGGACAATTCCACACCCAATATACTCAGCACATCCAGAATTCGCTTTGATTATCAAGAAGAACTCGTCGCATATTGCTCGAGAAATGGGTACAAAAAGATCTTCAAGTGGCACAGACCTCTTCAGCCTTCTCAGTTTTATAGCTGAAGAACAGTCATGGCGTTCCATTCGCTGCATATCTAGTAGCTTTGACAAATAATTCAATAAATGATTTGCTAAGATATTAACAGGAGGAGGTGACTGAAGGGGGAGATAACCTTTGATTGGATATCTAAAAGGACGAGCCCCAAAGTTAAACTCACAACGTTCACCTCGAGAAAGTGAAGTTGCAGGGTAATAACCAGCTCGAGGCTCCATCTGTCGGATGCCATAAAATGCAATTCCTAGTGAGATCCCATTTCTGTAGAAAGAAATCTTACCATCCTCCAAATCTATGCAGCAGCCAATGACATCACCAGCAACCCATGACTGTCCATAAGGCTCTGCTTCTTTGTTCCATTTTCTAACCCTTCTGCCATCAAAGGCATAGGAATCATCAGCATCACCCACACCCTTCTGGTCAGTGAAAGGGCATGAAAGAGTTGCCCATCCAAGCTGTTGTATACCAGAAGTCTCAAGGATAACTTCATACATCCATTTCCCCTTCCAAACACAGGCATTAGCCCTAACACTGCTAAAATTTTCCAGGCTCTCCACCAGCAATGGGGGTTTTACTATTCTTATATCACCACATATACTATATACATCAAGAGAAACAACATCTGGACCACAGCCAGTATCCAAGATCCATATCCCATCTTGGTCACAACCTGAAGTACTTAAATCTGTAGTCAACTTAGCAAGCTCCTTCTTTATGATAGACTGAATTAAATTCCTATCAACCGGACGGGAACATAGACCAAGAGAGTTACTGGGAAGATTGAAAATATGCTCAAGAGTCTGCTCAACGGACTGCTTACGGAACTCATCGCAATATGAAAATAGATGTCCTCTAGATGAATTCTCGGTCCCATCCCCTTCATTCAGCAACACTGCCAGTCCAGAAGAAAGCACACCCATCCGCAGGCCGTCTTCTGCCATTTGCTAGGAAGGAGAGAGTCACAAGGCAAACATTTTGAAAAGTCCCCAAACTCAGCAGCTCGGCAGGTTCAAGTTTGCAGCGTTTTTGATTATGTCCTGAATCCTAGAAACAGCAGTGATCCACCTCAAAACTCGCATCCCAGATCATTAAAATCCCCTGAAACTTTCAAAAAATACAGACACACATCTCAGTCTCTAAAAAATTGATAGCCACAAGCAAATCAAGCTGCTACAACACAACTAATATGCAAAAAAAGATATCATTCTCCAATCACAGCAAACATTAACAAGCAGTTTCAGCTCCTCTTCTTCACTTTATTCACCAATTTGCCGAAAAGGAAGATTAACTGAGAAATTTTCACCGGAGAAACATCCACTACAATCAAAAACAGAGCCGACATATTTTACCGCGAATACAGAATCTGTACCAGTCAAGAACTTGCGCGTGCCCCACACTTCGCTGCGCCCAGGAACAGTAGGAGGCGGCTATGGCGTATTAGGGTTTGCAAACAGAGAGGGAGGCTGTGAAGAAATTAATTCGACGGAAGAACTTTAAGAGAGAGAAAGTAAGCACCGTAATAGTCCTTAGAGAGAGAGAGAGAGAGAGGATACCGGCAGGAAATCAAAGCAGAGCCATCCACAGGGAAGAGGAGGAGAATCTTCTGCTCCGGTGCCACGCGACCTCCGAGCCGGACCGGAACCAGTCCGTGCGATGTTCTCGTAGGATCTGGACACGTGGCGCGATCACGTGGCGGACCCCCTAATTTATTACTCCCAGTGGTCGCTGCCGCCCCTGCTCTTGGGGTACCATTTTTTGTTTTCCGAGGGATCATCGAGTGCTTCCGTTCTACCTCATTCCCGTAGTCTTCAACGAATGAAAGTGGATCATCGAACGGATCGGGTTGGCCGGTACTAGACGCGGGCCAGCTACGGTGCGGATCGTCTGGTTGCTCGGAGCTGAGCGAAGGACGCCGGAGAAAAACGTTGGATCGGGGATGGCCGGATCGGACCCGCCTCAATATGTGATCTGTGGTAAATTAATCATTTGTCATGATCATTGATTGGTCATTTCTAACGCACATGTACTTGCCTTTATTGGTCTGTAAAGTGACAAAACTGTTACTGTGTTACGAATTCTTCAAGTGTAATATTTAGAAAGAAGTCAAAGGTGTCTCTCTGTGTTACCGAACTCTCGGAATATTCTTAGAAAATATTTTAAAAACAATTATCCAAAAATAAAAAAGGGCGCATTTATTTTCTGATTCTTTTTATTTCCCCCTTTTTTAAAAAAAATAATTCTCTATTTAGATATATTTCTAAATTTTCCTTATGTATGTTGGAATTTATT
>CXYZ01009109.1:1039853-1090697 GCA_900006705.1 Sonneratia caseolaris | reverse complement strand
GGGGGGGGGGAGTGAGAGATAGGCGGGGAACGAGACTTGTTGGAGAGAGAAAATTAGGTTTCGTTACGTTAGAGCTTGAAATTGACGCGGGCTGATCGGGAAGGTAACTGCGGCAGGAAGAGTAAAGTGGCAGGTACGTAAATTATTGGCCTGCTGAGGGTAATGAAATCGACTCACATTCTAGATGGAGGGCGCGGGTTTGCGAATGATCTTTTGAAGTGGAAAGTAATTTCAAATTTTCAGGAGGGTTCCGGGCCGGCCCGGTCCGGACAGTAAAAAATAATGCAAATTAATAGAAGGATTTTGTTGAATTAATTAAAAATTAAAAATACAAAACAAATTATTTTAAATAATTTAAAAATATAAAAAAGAAAAGATAGATTGTTCATGAATCAAACCGGTTAGAATAATGAACGGCCTCACTTATAAAAGACTCTGAACCTATTTATACTTGTTTGAATCATGATCAATAATTAGACTAACTATTAAGTAAATAGATCGAACCATAATAAGGCAAACGGTTTTATATCTATTTTGAGCCGACTCAAACTGCCCGTTTTAACAACACTAGGTGGAAGGATTGGTGAGGGATGAAAGTAAAAAGTTCCCCTGACTAACGGGGGTGAATCTGTCAAATTGAAGAATTGATGCCTTCCGCTTTGTAAAATAGTACATGTAATTACAATAGAGTTGAACAGGATGTGGTACCCAACAAGTGCAGGCTTCTACAGCTCTAAAGTTTGTGTGTGCTGGGCTAGCGAGGTTATAATTTTTTCTTAGTTGAATTTGTCATGGAGGTTTAGGGGCTTGAACTTGAAGTATACCACTAGTGCTAACTGAACCCTCATGCCTTCTTTGAAGACAGAAATGTTTCTGCCACCTATAACGTTGACATCCTAGCTTTTTGAGGTAGAGATCAACAAATCGTGGTGGTGATAACAGAGAGTTTTGAGCTTCGGGAGGAGATGAGGATGGCCCTTCCGAGGTTTGGGCTCAAGCTCGGGTAGCCCACGGCGAGTTCGGTTGGGCGTTCTTGCAGTGTCTGGCCTGAATTCGAGTGAAAATTGAAGAGACCAAAACAGCAGGACATGGTCGATTTTCCTGTTTCGTTCACCAAGGAAACATCAGCCCCTTGAGCTGAGCAGCAGTTTAGGTCCTGGGATTTCCCTCCAAAACTGGGACTTCCATCCGCCATCTCAGAAGGATTTCCGTCTTCAAGAACAAGGATTTCATGTGTTACTTCCATAAAAATGCCAAGGAATTCACTCAGTAGCTTTGTTGGAGCTGTTGTTCTTCCTGTACAGCTGTTACTTGATGGCAGTTCCCAGCCCTGCTCCAATCTCAGACTTCTACGCTCATGTGCTCCATACGAGCCTCAAAACCCAAGACCTTTTGGCC
Source organism: Sonneratia caseolaris (assembly GCA_900006705.1). Lineage (NCBI taxonomy): Eukaryota > Viridiplantae > Streptophyta > Magnoliopsida > Myrtales > Lythraceae > Sonneratia > Sonneratia caseolaris. The sequence goes on along the minus strand of CXYZ01009109.1, from coordinate 1,089,299 downwards.
GGGAAGTCCATTCATGCCAAGATAATCAAGTCGGGCCTTCACCTCGGTGTGTTCTTGATGAACACACTCATGAACTTTTATGCAAAGACCGAGCCTTTTGGGAATGCCCAACAGGTGTTCGACGAAATGCCCGTGAAAAATGTCTTCTCGTGGAACACTATTCTTTCCATGTATGCGAAGCAGGGAATGATTGGGACAGCGCATCATGTGTTTTTGGAGATGCCGGAGAGGGACTCTGTATCTTGGACTACGATGATTTTGGGATGTAATAGAATTTGTCAATTTGGGAAGGCAATCCAACTATTTTCAGATATGATAGCAGATAGGACGGCACCGACCCAGTACACAATTACAAATGTTCTTGCTTCCTGCGCTGCGCACGATGCTTTATCCATTGGCAGGAAGGTTCATTCTTTGGCCATTAAGCTTGGGTTTAGTGGGTGTGTTCCTGTGGCGAATTCACTCCTAAACATGTATGTAAAATCAGGTGATACAGCAACAGCTAATGTTGTCTTTGGCAGGATGAAGTTGAAGGACACATCGACCTGGAATGTCATGATCTCATTGCACATGAATCTTGGTCAGATTGATCTTGCTCTTGCCCAGTTCGAGAAAATGGCGGAACGAGACATAGTTTCTTGGAATTCAATGATTACAGGTTACAACCAACATGGACACGATTTTGGAGCCTTAAATATGTTTTCTAGGATGCTCCACGAATCTTCTCTGCAGCCTGATAAATTTACACTGGGAAGTGCTTTATCTGCCTGCGCTAATCTTGAAAGCCTGAACCATGGAAAAGAAATCCATGCTTATCTTATAAAAGCCATATTTGATACCTCGGGTACAGTTGGCAATGCATTGATCTCGATGTATGCCAAGTCTGGTCAAGTTGGAGTTGCTAGAAAAATTGTAGAGAAAAGTGGGCCGACAGGTCTCAATGTTATTGCCTTCACCTCTCTCTTGGATGGATATCTCAAGCTTGGAGATGTAACTCCTGCAAGAGAAATATTTAACTTATTGAGGGATCGTGATGTGGTCATGTGGACAGCCATGATTGTGGGTTATGTTCAGAATGGCCTGAGCAATGATGCAGTTGAGGTCTTTAGGGCCATGCTTAGTGAAGGCCCAAGACCAAACAGTTACACTCTGGCAGCTATTTTGAGTGTGAGCTCGAGTTTGGCCTTGTTAAACCATGGGAAAGAGATCCATGCGAGTGCTTTACGAACAGGGGAAGTTTATTCAGTTTCTGTTGGCAATGGTCTTATAAATGTGTATGCTAAGGCCGGAAATATTGATTCTGCAAGGAGAGTATTTGAATCTGTGTGCTACAAGAGGGACACTGTGTCATGGACTTCCATGATAGCTGCTCTTGCTCAACATGGACTTGGAGAAGATGCCATAGAACTGTTTGAGAAGATGCTTGCTATTGGCATAAAGCCTGATCATATAACTTATGTCAGTGTTCTCTCTGCTTGTGCAAACATTGGATTGGTCGAACATGGACAGAAATATTATGACATGATGATGAATGTGCACGGAGTTGAGCCCAACCCAAGCCACTATGTTTGCATGATCGATCTGTTTGGACGGGCTGGACTGTTGGAGAAAGCCCGAGGATTCATTGAGGATATGCCTGTCGAGCCTGACATTGCAGCTTGGGCATCACTCCTCTTGTCCTGTAAAGTGCACAAGAATCTCAGACTTGCTGAATTAGCAGCTGAAAGGTTGCTTGCTCTTGATCCTGAGAATAGTGGGGCCTACTCAACTCTGGCAAATATGTATTCAGCCTGTGGGAAGTGGGAGAACGCCGCAAGAATTAGGAAGACCATGAAAGAGAGAGGAGTGAAGAAGGAACAAGGGTCCAGTTGGGTTCAGATAAAGGGTAGCGTCCATGTCTTTGGTGCTGATGACAGTCTTCACCCGCAGAAAGATGAAATATACAAGCTGATTGCAAAGATTTGGAGGGAGATTAAAGAGATGGGTTTCATTCCTGACACTGACTCGGTTATGCATGATCTGGAGGAAGAGGTGAAAGAGCAGATTCTTAGACACCACAGCGAGAAGCTTGCTATTTCATTTGGGCTGTTGAGTACTCCCGAGGGAACCACATTGAGGATAATGAAGAACTTAAGGGTCTGCAATGATTGTCATTCGGCAGTCAAGTACATTTCCAAGCTCGTGGGCAGAGAGATCATTGTCAGAGACTCAACGCGGTTCCATCACTTTAGGGATGGTTTGTGTTCTTGTAGGGAGTTTTGGTAGGACTGGATATTAATTAGAATCCTTCGTGGTCATGCTCCTTATGATCAGGAACTTAGATGTTTTACTGAGATTTCCTTGCTCATGAACGGTTGCCAAGATCAATTTCTGGATGGAATGGATAAGTATCAAAATGCGAATGAGATATGGAAGTCGAAGTGAAGTATGGCCTTCCCGTGGAGGACATCTATGATGTCGCTCATAACTTGTGATAGTAGTTATTTATCATTGGCTAATCAGGGGTACAAGTCGTCACTGACTGTGATTTTCATTTTCTCATGTATATACATACAGTGATTTTAAATTAAATATGAAATGCAGCAAAGAATTTGTTGAGCTATCTTCGAACTAAATGATGAAAGATACCCTTCGCTGGCATAATCTTGTGGTGATCCGAAGTCTTCTTGTTTTCGCAAATTGTCTGTGTAGTCCATAGGAAAATGTTGAAAAGTCCACCTGAATTATGAGATATTTCTTCAATTTAACCAGTGGTGGGGGTGGTTGGTTCTTGTAAGAACAAGTCGAGGGGGATGTTTGAACTTTCTTTAGGCTCGATACAGCAAAGCTTGAACTTGACATAAACATGTGCTGAACCAAAGATGAAAATAAGGCCAAAGGAGATACTCAAGGATACTAATAGAATACCAAGATTTCGATATTCCCCGGATCGCGATCCCATTGGTAAATTGATGCGCCAAAAGGGTGTGGCCTGTAGGAGAAAAGGATGTATTATGGCTATGGGCTAGATGACTTACTGTTTTACTGTGGCATCGGGTAAATTCAGATGTGAAAAGTTACAAAGAAAATACAACGTACTTTTTTGTAATATTACTGACTATATTAATTAAATTTGATGGACTGTTTCTCACTATTCAGGTATGACATGAAGAGATTATTTAAGCCCGTGGGGTGGTGGAGCAGTGTCAGTGACGGTGATGCAAAGTTGCATTTGGTTGGACTCTGATAAGTGGCAGCCGTGGGATTCTTCGTAGTCAGTGGAGGCCAGTGAGCGCTTGGAATCTTTTTCCTCGTCAGGCTGTTGTCGGCTCACCAGATGCATGCTGAAACACGCACAGACGGATAGATTTGAAAATTTGAAATTCCACGTCATCATGCACCAAAATCGAAATTGGGATCTCTGTAGAATTGTGATTTATTCAATTTCCATTAATAAAAATTTGTTCTTTATCGATCTCTTCTCCTCGTCGCTCTCCCACTATCTGTGACCGCTGCCGTAGTTGCCACTTCTTACGTTACACCTATTTCGTCATTTGCAGTTGTAGCAGAAAAGAGCTGAAATCTTTTAGTCTCTCTCTCCCCCTCTCTGTGTGCGGGATTCTTGATTTAGGGCGATGGCTTTATGGGGTAGGATCATGAAGAGGGCCCTTGAACCTGCCGTACCAATTGGTGCTGTTGTTCGCTGCAGTTCCTACTCGTCTGTTACATCAAGTTTAGGGATCGATACTCCTCCTCAGCTCCCGAGGTTCGATTACGAGCCCAAGCCTTACAAGGGGCCCTCCGCAGATGAAGTCCTTGAGAAGCGCAAGAAGTTCCTTGGTCCCTCCCTTTTCTACTACTACCAGAAGCCTGTAAAGTTTCAACATTCACCACTTGTCTCAAGTTTGTGGTTGTGATTAAGATGCCTGTCTGTTTTTCCCTTCTTGTGCATCTCTGTGAGTTTGGTGTATTTTTGGCTTTTGCTTGGGTTATCCTATTCATTCCTTGGTGAACTTTTCCCATCATGTGCCTTTGATTGTGTTGGTTGAAGTTATTTTTTATGCATTTGCCTTGTTCTTGGGGTTTTAGACAGGGTAGAGTTCAGGAAGTTTCAAGTGATCCTGATTATTTAATTTAGGGAGGAGGTAACATCGGACAGTTGGTGACCTTGAGATGCTTCAAAGTTTAGATGATTTTCATTGTTAATAATAGCTCTGTGCACTGCACACAAAAGTAGTGAGGATGCTATGGTATTCCAATTTAAAACTCCTATATAAACCAGAGCAATGCTATTTAAATTTGGGAGTTAGACTTTTAGATTAATTTATTCAATGAAGTGTGTTAGAAGATGCGCCAAATAATTTGTTTTTGCAAATAGGTTTATATATTTAGTGGGACTTTGCAGACCTTCGATATCTTCTGAATCTAATTATTGTGTCTTTGAGAGACTGGATGCCTGTTCGTCATGTTACTGTGTTATCATGAACCAGGTTTTGAATTGAAATGTGGCAAAATGTGTCTGTTTGGTGATTTTGAGCCGGAGGAATCATTTGTTCTTATTTTCTATATCAATAACAAAATTTGCTCGATAATCCTTTTTTGCAAGATACAATGAGGAGGTAAGCTTAATCTCTTCAGTGTTTTATAGCTACTCCATTTCATGAACTGAGAAGTTCTAAAGCAGTTAAAAGATGATTTATAGAACTCAAAAGAAACTCTAAAACTGGATGCAATTCAGTGCTTCTATTGCTTATTTGAGAGCCTAACAGTGACTTTGTTCATATTGGCTGTCCACTATGACTAAATCAACAAAATCTCTCGTTAGTCGTTTCCTCCCTCTATTTATTTCCAGAGTTCATTTTTTTAGCAGTGTCACCTTATCCATCTTTTTTTAAAATTTTTTTCCTGACAACCTTAAATCTGTCTTTGTCAGGTTAATATTGTTGAAGGAAAGATGCAGTATTTGTTTGATGAGGATGGGAGGCGCTACCTCGATTGTTTTGCTGGAATTGTTACCGTTTCATGTGGACACTGCCACCCAGAAGTATTAGATGCAATCATGGAGCAGAGCAAGCTTCTGCAGCATGCCACAACAATATATCTCCACCACGCAATTGGTGATTTTGCTGAGGCATTAGCTTCAAAGATGCCAGGAAACCTTAAGGTTGGTTCAATTATAAGTATTGCAATTGATTGTGCTTCCATTCTTAAAAAAATCAAGTTTGCAATGAACTGTGTTACAACATAACCCTCTCTTTGATATTTTCTGAGATATGCTGATTTATATGACAAGGAAAATTAAGTGATTGATTGAACTGCAAGATCATGAAATGTTGCAGCATAAAATTTGTATTCTACCATAACAGTTTCTATACATTCCACTATGCTAAATGGGGCCACATCATGTCAGTTTGTCCTTAAAATACATAGCTAGGAAAGAAATACATCTGAAAGAAAATTTAATAAAATAGGCCTGTGGGCAATGTGTACATGGTACTTTGATCAGAAAACTAATCTCCCATTGTTGAAAGTAGGAGAAGTAAAATATTCTCATCTGCCATTTGAAGGCAGAGGAGTAAACATTTTTGGTGTACAAGTTAATACATAGTGCATATGTCTTGTATCCACTGTGCAATAGTGACTTAATTGGCTTACAGAATTATGAGAGGGCAGCTGGTTTTCGTGTCCCTTCTTATCTCTTGCCAACTCTCTCTCAACAGATACAGGGGACTAGTGTCTTCTGGCAAGCTGATATTTTTCATCCTTGAGCCAGCTTCTTTTTTGGTTTAAAACATCAGGTAGTTTATTTTGTAAATTCTGGGAGTGAAGCGAATGAATTGGCTATGCTCATGGCGCGACTATACACCGGCAATCTTGAGATGATTTCGTTGAGAAATGCATATCATGGTGGAAGCTCTGGTACAATTGGCCTGACTGCTCTAAACACGTGGAAGTACTCAATCCCACAGGTTTGCTTTGTGTTCCCCAAGTACCAGAATCCTTTTCTTTCGTCTGGCTGTAAATGATTTTTGGCCTGATGAACTTGAGATCTTCATTAGTTTGTGCTTGGAACTTCCCAGGCAAGATGTGCAGAATCACTATTATCAGACATGATTAACTGTGATGCTTTGTAGGGTGAAATCCACCATGTGATGAATCCAGATCCATACCGGGGTATTTTTGGCCCTGATGCCAGTAAATATGCAAAAGACGTACAAGACCATGTAGATTTTGGTACTTGTGGAAAGGTCGCAGGATTTATTGCTGAAACAATCCAGGTTAGCATTATGACTATTCGTTTTTTGAGTTTATGCTGAAATCCATGCATCCTAATCCTCTTCCCCCAACCCAAAACAATGTGAAATTGCAGGGAGCAGGGGGATCAGTTGAACTAGCTCCCGGATACTTGAAGCTCGTTTACGATATTGTCCGTAAAGCTGGTGGCGTTTGCATAGCAGATGAAGTACAGAGTGGGTTTGGTCGTACTGGAGGCCATTACTGGGGATTTGAAACTCAGGGTGTAATTCCTGACATAGTTACCATGGCAAAGGTAAGAGATAACTTTTCTTATGATATGCTATGTCCTCTCCAAAATTGTTAGACAGCATAGAATTTGGAACATCAATTTCACTGAAACTATTCCACTAAATGTTCTCCTAAATAATTAATTTCCTGGTCAAATTGGTGGTTTTTTTGTCAGGGGATTGGCAACGGTTTACCCTTGGCGGCAGTGGTGACCACTCCAGAAATAGCAAGCGTGATGGTTCAGAAGATTCAGTTCAACACATTTGGAGGCAATCCCGTTTGTTCTGCCGGAGGACTTGCTGTCCTCAGGGTGATCGATAAAGAGAAGCGCCAGGCACATTGCGCCGATGTTGGATCCCACTTAATCAGTCGTCTAAAAGAGCTTCAGCAAAAACACGAGAGTGAGTGACGTTTCTCCAGCACCACATTCGTTACTTAGTCTTTAAGTGCTCAGAAGTTCTGATGTTTGAATTATTATTTTCTGTCAGTCATCGGAGATGTGAGGGGCAGGGGCCTGATGTTGGGTGTGGAGCTTGTGACTGATCGGAAAGAGAAGACACCTGCCAAAGCAGAGACCACACATTTGCTTGAAAAACTGAAAGGTAATGAAAGAATAAAAGCAGCATCCTCGTTCTCAGCCAAACATTTAACCAAATTGTTCTTTAGTTCTCTCTGTTTCCCTTTTCTTTTCTTCCTGATACATCTTGCTCTCTTCTTTGGTGAAGAACTCGGCGTTTTGATTGGGAAAGGAGGCCTTCATGGGAATGTTTTCCGAATAAAGCCTCCGATGTGTTTCAGCAAAGACGATGCAGGTGATCTTGTGTCTTCCAGATGAAAATATTAGAAACCTTCTCCTTCGTTTCCTCGGTACGCAGCCGTGCGTTTCAAAGAAACAGTGAACACTGAACATCCTCGTTTTTGTCTTTTCTTCTGGGTCTTGTGTGTGCAGATTTCCTTGCCGATTCTCTGGACTATTCCATGTCGAAACTGTGAAGGATGATTCTTTCCGTCTGAGTGGTGAGGACGACTTTCAACTAATCGGGGCCAGCGGCAAGATTTCTTACGAAGGTGTCCTTTCCATTGTCGCTGTTTCAGTTTCAAGATTGTTCGGTTGAATGCTGTAATAAATTTCTCCTCATTTTCTGGTTCCCTTCGATCTAAATTCAGAATCTCAGATGGATGAAATTGCTGAAAAATTGAAATCTCAGTTCGAGTTTTAGTTGTCCATCTCTGAACATGCTTTTGTATGATTTTGATGTACATTGCGTTAATTAGCGCCCACTCACCTTCACGACGATGCATGCTAACATGAACCGGTGATGTCCGATTTATCTAAGAAGAAAATGAGAGTGTTGGGTTTGATTCCCGTTAACGGAAACTCCTTACCGATGAGCTTTCTTAAGAAGAGAGATTGAGGAACTAACACCATCAAGCGCATTCAACTTCCACTGGCTGCCTTGAGAAGCCTTGCCAATGTCTTCATCTTTACAGAACGTGGTGATCCCTCATCTCATCGACGACAGAAACTCATGGTGGCTTCATAAAACATCAAACTACTGACAACCATTAACTAAACTCGAAAGGACACTCTCTGAAGCAAAATCTACCACCAACCAAAATTAACTTGAACGGTAAACAGCCTGGACGAGGAGCCGCCATCGAGATATATACAGGTTCGATCTTCAGAGGCCGCCCAGAATATGCCAGCAGCACAACTGTCTGATTAGATGTCTACAGTTTGACACACGAGAGGGAAGCATTGCAGGTTACCGCGAATTGCATTTAGCAGGGAGTTGATGATCTTAACTAGGAAGAATTATCTGCTCTGAGGCTCTTCATGAAGCTGCTTCACGAGGCTGGTTCGCCCAGAGAGAACTCAAAGCTCGGAGCCGTTGACAGTACTCCCCCAACGCAAGAAGCCCTTGAGCTGTCTGTTTGGGCGTTAGGATTCGAGACATTTGCAGCAAAGTCTCTTGCCGAAGATGATCAGCCTGATAGTCGTAGAACAAACACTTAAACTTTGCATGAGATAGGTATTCCATTTGATTCGAGAGGTTTCGGTGTAAAGAAACTGTGGTCACGCAGAGATCACCTGATTTACGAAGCCAATAAGAGCTTCCAACTGCTCGACTGCTCGAGCCATTGGGGAAATGAAAGATCCATCCCCCATCGGATCAAAAGCTACGCTCTCTGCTAGCGTCTTTTGCAGCTTGTCCATTCCCTGAGAGAGAGCTTCCTCGGCCTGTTGGCACGATTGCGTCAAGTTGTACACCTCGAGAAATTGCGGGTCAGCTAAAGGATGGAGCTGAGGCGCAAGAACCTGTGATAGCACCACTTCCGTGTCAACCATTCACTGATGAGCATTCGAGACTTCATATAGATGGACAGTAGAGATTTTTCAAAACATTACACAACTTATCAAAGGTAGGATTCGAACTTAGTCGGGAATCACATATGACAAAGATGTAATCACAATTTATCGGAGCTCAGCTTCCAAATGCAGTGAATTTGTGAAGGCACGGAGTTTCTTTACCACCGATTACCTTCAGAAGCTCTGAGGGGCGAAATCCTCCAATCCAGAGGAAGAACCTCTCGGACGAAGTTTTCCACAACCCGCACATGATGTAGAATACATCTGCCTTTGCTGCAACCGCTTTCATGCGGAAAAGTTCGAAGTAATGCTTCATGCCATTCTCTACGAGCACTCGGAGCTCCACGCCATTGATATGTGCATTAAGGGCATTCCTCAGCTCGCATATCTGCCTGTTCTGTTCATCTACCCAGTGCCCATATTCCATCTCAAACACTGCAATTCCTTTTTTTGTTTTTTTTTCCAACAATAAGCTTGTCATGATCAAAATCTTGTACTGTGTCGGACGAACCGTAAAATAACTGATGAGCTAGATTAAGACCTGAATTTGCAGGTGGTGGGAAGTCGAGATTTGCTGGATCAACTCCCCCACCGATGAACAGGCCCTGCAACAACACACTCCATCAACTTTAAGGGCTCTGGATACATCGGACGATAATACAGGTATTGATCATTCGTGGCTGTTACCTGCTGTCTAGCTTGTTCGAACTCTTGCTCCAGCTGCGCAAGCCTCAAGCGGCTCGCTTCAAGCTGCTGCACATAGGCCTGTAAATAACAGACGGGATTTAGTAGATGGTAGTTCCTGATATAAAAAAATGACAGCTGTTTCGATTAGAATGTTCTTACCTTCTTGCGAAGACGGCTTTTCCGTGCTGCCTCTCTGTTTTGGGCGAGACGTCTTTGGACCTGCACTCCACAAATCCCTTCATTTACGTCAACCATCACTGTTTCTGTCCCGGGCCAAGAAAAGTTAAACATGTAGAAGCTAATCTAGTGGTTGATCAAAATGGGTGTTTTCCATTCTGGGAAACTGATCTCGGAAAGCAAGATCGGAACTGATATACAAGATGGGATGGCTATAACTTCTCTTGCCTTTTCGAAACTTCTTGTCGATGCTTGTTGGTCAAACTTGTTGTGAGGAGTTCCCATCGTTCCTAGAGATGCATCCTCTGACTGGAGAAACCAGATCCCGGCATAGCAGTTCAGCTTTCTCATATGGAAAATGCTCCAACTCCAACAGGATAGAATAGCAAATAGAGATGGAGACCGACAAGTACATAAGAAGGCAGACCTGATTGTCCATATTTCTCTGTGCTTCCACAACAAGAGAAGCAGGGGTGATACTCGGGGAACAGCTTGGTTTGAAGTTGTCCATCCACATCCCCATCTGGTGGATCGGCTCGTACATTGCTATCCTCCTTGTGGACACAAACTGGCTCGACGTGGAGTTCATGACCTTCTTGAGACCACTGAATCTGGGAAAAGATTTTAAGACATCTTAAAACATCACACAGCAGTTCTGGATTGGATGGTTTGATCTGATAAGAGTACCTGATTCAAAATTCGAAAGACTAATAAAGAACAAATAAAACAGAACAATACAAGAAGGAAAGAATCAGTACAACTGAAAACAAGCAAAGAAGCAGCAGAGTGTAGTAATGATCCTGTTACTTTCTACCAGCCGAAGAGGATGAAATTCCCACGTTTATTCCATAAAAATAGATATGAGAGAAAAAGAGGGATCGAAGTTATGCAATCATAAACATTCAGCAAATCATTCAAAACGATAAATTCTGTTTCAGCTGAATTTCAACGCAAAGAACACTTCAACTCAGTGCCCTCAGCCCGATAGCCTGTTTTCTTTGATGAATCTTCCTGTTTATGTAACATGAAACTGAACTTTTCCGGAAAAGGGAAAAAAGAAATAAAACTGTTTCTTCCGCAGTAGATACCAAACTGAAAACGCCTTCCCCCGTTTCTGTTTCAAAGGTTCACCAAAACCAAAAAGGGAAACAGAAGAACGAAGCCATGGACCCAACTCCTTCCATCACTTCCCTCAGTTTTGTCACCATATTTATTCCCCACACCGAAACTGGAGGAAGTAGAGAAACTCATCAAGAAACCCAAGAACGGGCACAAGCTCAGAGACCGGACCTCAGCAGTTTCTGTTAGCGACGGTTAGTGGATGGCTTTCCCGCTCAAATTCCTTCCCTTGTCACAGAGCATCAAAACCAGAGAATGGTTTCTTTCTCTCTGTGAACTTGAAGCTTCCCCAAGGCCCTCTGTTCATTTCCAAGTTGAGAGAATCTCATGGGAGACGCAAGTGCCTTAAAAGAGAGCCCTCCCTCAGGACCTGTTCTCTCCTTTTTTTTTTTCCCCCCACCCCCCCTCTCTTTAGATTTGCTCTAATTTTCTATTGGGAGATTAAATTAATCGCCATAATCGATGCCCTTTTGACATCCATTACATGCTTTTATGGCATACATTATATGTGGATAAACTTGAATCTCAAGAGGTAGCCTAATTAGCACTTTCTTCTTTAACATGTACAAGTTTCATCGATTTCGTTCTGATAATGTATCATCAAATTAGTTTAATGCCCTTTCTAGGTTCAGAATTACGACCTGATGAGTTATATGGTACACACGTTGAGTCTCTCTTCTCATGGACAAATTTTTCGACAGTGAGATGTGATTCTAGCCATAACGTGTCTACTTGAAGGAGAAAACTTGGCATGTTCTCGTTGATTTCGATCCTATGCACGCCTGTACATCTGATAGCAATCAACCTGTCTTTTAAGGATAACCTTGCTAAAAGTTATGCTTTAAGAGGTATGCTGTATGTACATTAGGAGATTGAATGGGGCTCAATTGGTCTTCTTATTCCAGCGATTAAGGCTATAACAAACAGACGCTTGTCAAGCACTTACTCCTCATCCAGATCCAGCAATGACTCTTGACTTGCTCATGTAGCGTCTGAAGATGGGCAATCTCAAGATAAATTAAGGTGCGTTCAATTTCACAAATAGCATGACAAAGGTAAAATAAGGTATGGAGATGTTTGGTAATTGGTTTATGTGGCATTTTGACACGGCGTGGAGTGGCGTGGTGTGTTACATGACATGGATGGAGCGGTGATGAGCTCAACAGTCGAAGGAGACACATTCATCCTTCCACTATCATCTCTTCACATATGCGCACCAGGTGGACCTTCTTAACTTCCAAAATGGATGGGCAACTATCAAAGTTTCAATAGCTTAAAGGAAGAAAAAGGGATCAGATTCGCTCGTCCACATGTTCGACAACAGATATACCTACAGTTGAATCTCGAGTTGGACTAACCTAAAGGTGCGACCGGGGGCAAGCTAAGTTCATTACCAAGTGTGAAGTCTAATGGTTAAGTCGTTGCAGGAACTATGGTCATTGATGTAGCTTAACGACATTGACACACGATTTCTCTTTGATCGAGTCCTACTGAAGTTAAAATTCTGTGGGAGAGATTCTGGACACGACCAAGAGTGATGAATGCAAGTAAGTAGATGGCCATGGAGAAGCCAACAATTTTAAATATGGCTATATATCTTTGGAAAATGGCAAGTTGCCGAGACCAATGCAGTTGGCTGGGAATGGGATGATTAGGTTTTGGCAACTTTTTGGAGTCGTTTTCACTAGTAAGACATGTCATCTTTGATATGACTGCATATATATTGCCCAACCAATATATATATATATATATATATATATTGTAACATACGAGGGTGTTCCTATGTGTACATAATAACACCTAGAGATATAACTTCATATTAGAAAAATAAAAAGCAAACCTATTGAAATAAAAGTGTTAATTGCAAGTATTTGTTAGTGTAAAATTTTGGATTAGAAATGTCTGAATTCTTACAAACAAACCTTACAAAGAATTTATACTGTATCAAGTTGTCTAAATTCTTTGGGCCTGAGTCCCAAAGAGACATGGTTAGCCTCATCAACGGTTATTAAGATCGAGTGCAGAACTTGAGCGTGGAAGAAAGAGCCCACCTCATGATCGGTCCCTCTAAACACGAGTACAGAAGAAAAATTCCCAGTTGAGGCGTTATTTATCCTGCTACTCGAGTATAACGTATGACGGATATGTGAAGGCAGATGACAAGTGTCAGTTTTATTGTTAGGTGAAGGTGAATTGTGAAAGATGTAATTTCAATATCATTAAAAACTCATGGAAATGTAAGAGAATCACTTTTTAACCCTAATCTAATGTTCGATGTACACATGACTCCTTATGAATTTGATGAAATTTTTATATGATATCAAATTGAGTGACTATGTAACCCTATATCTCATCATGCCCGAAAATGGAAACCCATGATCAACAAAAAAAAATCCGTATCTTCATATAAATATTCGTCTTGTGATCATAAGATGGGCACATATCCAAAAACTATATATATATATATATAACTTTGATATAATTTTGTATAATAAAATCTTTTAACTAACTTATATATATAATTATTTATTTGTATTTTGACCTCTCAAAAATCAGGCATGACCCTTGGGGATCATAGAGAGACAGGAGTGACCTCAACCCAATCAACCAAGTACAGAAAAGGTTGTCGATGCGGCTTTCTGTTCTTAAGATCTTCTTTTCGTCCTTCATTCCCCCGGCCTGTGTTGGTCAATTGCTAAAAGCGACCCTCGACTTTGCATCGAATTCCAATGCGCCCACCAATCATTTGAGTGCTTACAAACTAGCCCCTTACAATTTAGTCTTTATACAGCATTAGGCAACCTATTGCCAAAGCTCGAAGTTCAGAGAGACAAACACGGATCAACCTAAACTTTAGGGGGTCATTTTCAATTTTACCTTATATAATTCTTCTTTAATATCACAATTTCTTTCTAAATAGAATGTTGATATTAAATTTAAAATTTATAAAAAAATCTATAATATAAATTTTTTTACTCTTAGGTAGGCCAATTTACTCTAATCTTATTTTTATTTAAAATTCAGGATATTGAATATTACATATCCAAAAAAAAATTCATATAAGATTTCCATCAAATTCGACCTGCAATAAGACGTGATGTTGCAACCACATTAAACGCACGCGAAATTAGGAGTGGCGTCCCATCGTGGCATCTGCCGCTTCTCACCAATCAACGTCAAGCACATATAGAGGCTTTCCAAGTAAATAATAATAATAATAATAATAATTTAAAAGATCAATTCAATTGATTTGATTAGTCTACATTTAAGTTAGATGGATCATATACTAAGTTAAAGTCTTATTATGTGAATTTTTTTATTTATTGGCTCAATTATCGAAGAAAAAGAAAATCAAATAATCATCTCCGTTAATTCATGTTGTTTCGGAGTTTAGATATTACTAATAAAGTTTTAGAGCACTTAATCTTTAGAAGATCATGCGATGGATTTTGTCATTAGATAAAGGGATGGGGGAAAGAGATTTTAATGCAATATGTGTGGCAGATTCTAATTCCATGGTCGTGGGTAGGAATCTCGAATGTTCGATGTTCCATCGTTAGGAACAGATCGAGATTCGAAGCTGCAACCCTAACCTTCTAAACACACACACAGGATTAGCTTTCCTTGAATCTTTGGATTATTCCTAGCAACTTGTCCTAGCATCACGCATCACGCATCACATTAGAATCTTTTTTGAGAAAACTTAATATTCTGTTATGACGACATTCGGCCGATAACTTACTTAGCATGTATGCTTTTATCTTACTTTCTTTCATAACACTTGGACGGGTGTTAATCGATAATAATACATGTGATATAAGGCGATACCAACTCTATTCATGTGTGCGAGTGTGTGGCATGTTGTACATATTAATTCATGTTGATTTTACTAGTAGCAAATCAGAGAAAAAAAAAGAAGAAAATGAAGCATTTTGTAATCTATTTATGATCATCAGTTTCAGTTTACCCTTAATTTCCAAAAGGGGAGAATATTTTGAATTGATTAAAGGTGGTTTGACGTATATTCTTCTTCAATCAATGTCGTTACTTACTGTCGAATAAATTGAGGATTAGTATGGGCTCTGGGATGAATCATTAACGGTAGTTTTCATCAGTTCCATGTCAGATGATCCAATTAGGACAGCTAATCTCTGCCCCCATCATTCCCGAGTGTGCAGTGCAATTAATATTAGGGCAAGTTGCTTACTTCATCAAAATTTCAATCTAAACCCACTTGCTTTCCTCTCATCTTTAACAAATAAAAAACGAATCAGTAACATCCCAATTAGAAATAATTAAGGGGAAAAAAGGGGGAAATCTCCCAATTGCAATAATATATGTTTGATTGGTGTAAGTCTCTCATGTCACTTGCGCGAGGATTTCATAATCTCCATTGCCCTAAAAATATAAGAGAAACGACAGATAATATATATATATATATATATATATATATATATATAAAGAGTGTTATCAATAAAAATTAAATTTATACCGTAAATAAAATTTGGACGGATGAAGTAAAGTACGATATCTAGGACTGTGTAAGTTATGATCTTAGGGATACCTATTGGCTGAGAGATTAATTATACTTTCGCAAATTGATTTGGTCTCATCACAAACTACTCCCTAGTGAATCCTGAATTGTCGTAATATGCTATTCTCATATATACACACACACACATATATATATATAAAGGAAGGAAGGAAGGAAAAGGAGACGTCACGCAAACAAACACTTTGCCTTTTTCCTATTCGTGGTGCCATTCTCCAAGTGCAATCAAAAGTGGCCTGCCACTATGAAAATATTGGCCATTTTGTGGGGTCGGCCCAAATTTAAAGGGAATTCAAGATTTTCAAGGGAATCATCTTACTGTATACATATATATATATGTATGAATTATTATAGTTGAAATATTGTATTTTCACTTTTTTTTTTACCCTTAAATTTTACACATTTTAATGTATTTTTTTAATTTTATATATTTAATTTTATAATATACTTTATTTTTAATTTTAACAACATACTAATATTATCATTATTAACTGATATGACATAATGACATGTTAATAAATTACTGACACAGTATACGAATGTAGTAAGAGTTGGCTGACGTGGTGTGATGATCTGTAATGCCCCATCGTGCCATTAAATATTATATCGGTGAATTATTAAAATTAAAACTCAAATATGATACGAAATTAAATATATAATTAAAAATATCATTTTAAAATATATATAATTCAAATTTTTTAAAAAATAAATCTATAGGATTCTAATATAATTATATCTCTCTATAATATAATTATCTAATATTGTTGTGGTTAACCAATAAATCCCTATTTTCTTTTGTAGGAAATATTCACTACTATGACTTCTTTGAGCTATGACTTACATTAGAAATAGAATCAGTTTTGTGATACAATGATTTAAATATACTCTACACCGACAATGATATACATAACCATCGGTATCATCCTCAATCTTAAAAAAAAAGATTAAGATTAGATTTGGGTTTGTTTTTGAGTTTCTTGTGTTCTTATTTATCTCTTTTAAATATATATATATATACTTCTTTTATAGTCGCAAAAAAAAAACAAACAAACTATTGTTCTGCACTGAATTCTCATATCACATTGCGAAATACATATTCTTTCGATTCTAATTCTATTTTGTTTCTATTTCTATACGGAAGGGAATGTTGTATTTTGGATGGCAAATAAACCCTTTATTATAGCCAATCAGAAGACAACACACTGAAGAGAAGCCATAGCTATCAAACGAATACTTTGTCCTAGTTGTCAGTTTCTGGATTCATGTTGCCCTTTTTTGTCCCTTGTCCTATATTGCATCCTAGTAATCCAAGGCACGACACCTATGTGTCCTACGCTAGCTTTAAAACAAAAAAGAAAAAGAAAAAGAAAACCCACAAAGGGAACTAGATTTTATCACATGGAGGAGGTGATCCACAAGATTTTCAGTAACGTTGCATGGAGATGTTAAAGGCGGGGGTATGTCAGCATCGATCCGTCAACAGAGATGCAACGATATCCGGCGAAAGTTATATAATGTTTCCACGTACACGAACTGCTGCAATATTTGCAATGACAACTTGGTGGACGTATATGGTTACAAAGCTCGGTCCGACGACATCACTAAATTAAGTGGGTGTTTGGATATGTCTAGGAAATGTCAAAGCTGAAGAACATCCAAATGCATGTGTGTTACAAAAAATTATAATGTTCTAATTAGTACGTTTCCATGCGTGTGTTTTGTATTATTTGTCACTACAATTTCGCATTTGTACTCCATCGTACGTGGGTCACGCAGCTGACCCTAATCTCCATATGTGTGTAATTTGTAGAGGTGTGCATATATGAATCAGGGCACCGCTTAAATCCACAAGGGAATCAGCCAACAAAACTAGATAAAAATTCCAAGTGGCACGAAGATATTGGGGTTATCAAGAAACTATTAACATAAAATATTAACTAGTAACAAGAGAATGCCCGAGAGCAAATATATATATACATATATTATTTGATTACGCTCTTCTAAAGTTCTAAATTCACAAAAAAAAAAATCGCTCCTCTTCCTTGGGGAAAATTGTGATTCTTTCTAAGTAGGGGCAATATCATATGTGGTCGAATTATGAGGATCTCGTGCGTGCGTGTTTATTGCACATTATTACACGAAATTTGATACCTAATGAAAGATAATTGGAATAATTTTGAAATGATCGAAATTGTTTATGTTATCTCTCCTGAAATATGAGAAGCTTCGAGCTGTTGGCTTATAAGTCCTGTCCGCTGTAGTCATATGCCGCTCCGCTGGTCGAGAACATCTCGTAATTCCTTCTAGAAACGTAAGCCTTGAAAACTCAAGAGAATCGAAGCTGTCCGACCTCCCCCGATCGAACCCACAATTCCATCACGTGTCTCAAGCTGTCGAGATGTACTCCGAGGATCCGGGTCCTGGTTAACGGACGATAAGGATGTCGGCAGGTGCGGTGAGGTCAAAAGTTTGGTAAAGCAAGAGAAGCCGCTACAGAGCAGGCATTATTCTGAGCACTCTATGTAACATCGTCCCACTCATCCACCATTAGGTGTAAAGCTATGGAACTTTTCACACTTCCATTGGCTGCGGTTATGTGCGTTCCCCGTCTCAGTTCCGGTTTTAATTGCACTTCTCTAAGATTTTTAGGCTCAATTATGGAATGTAAGACCTCCTAAATTGGGTACCAAAATCGTATTTTATATATATATATATATATAAACAAATCATTTATACAAAATATCCCGATCGGTCCCTGCACTTGAAAATTTGACCTTGCCACTCCTTTAAAATGGGTTCCACCATTTCTAGATCCCTGTGCTTCTTGATTGATTGCCACTTTTGATCCATCGATCATTACAATGGTACAGAGAGAGAGAGAGAGAGAGAGAGAGATCAATTTCCATGTTTTTCTTTTATAAAAAAAACATCTGTGTTCGACGCCACCAAGAATTATTGACAATCGAATGGGCCATCTTGTCTAGAAGAAAGAATCCAATAAAAAATTGCGGGCAAATTCAACTCAATTGGCAGTGTCTTTTATTAACGATCTACAAATGACTTTAAATCTTTTACCTAACGGGGTTCCATTAAATGTCATTTTCCATTAATTCAAGCAATATGTTTATTTGGCCGAAATGAAATCGGATTGGATTGTTGGCAGAGTAAATTGCAAATTGAAGTTGCATATGGACTAAAAAATTTATTTAAATTACGTTCTGAAGTATAGAAACTGAAAATCGAGAGAATTTTGCAGAGAGACTGAAAATGACATACGCAAATATGAGGACCAATAGACACATGTTTCTCCAAAGGGGCCATTTGCTAATTGCTTGCACGCAAGTGCATGGCCAACCTATCTGCCACTTCGGACCCTCAAAAGGCCTTTTTTTTGGGGGCCAAACCTCTAAAGCTTATCCGTAATAAAAACATGAATAAAGTTATTGTTTGAATTTTCTCTCTCTTAAATAATACATAATATTGAATTATTATGAATGAATAAAATTAATAATAATAAAATTTCATCCATTACCTAATTTTCAACTGAATCTTAAATTGTTGCCAGCATAGATTAGTGAATATAGTTTAGAATTTCTTTTTTTAATAAAATATCAAATTTCGATCATGTTTTAAGTTTTACTCATTAATGCACTAATTTTGACCGAAATTTCAGATTAGTTATTATTTAATTGATTTTTGGAAATCAGATTATTNGGAGAAATAATTCCCTTTTTTAATCAATTATTTGGTACTATTTTCCATTACCCATAAATCTATCTAATCCAAACTCGGCTCACATTGACTCTCTAAATGGAAAACCATTCTTTAATTGTCAATTTCTCCTCTCTATAAAAATTAGAACCCAAAACACTGCTCAAGAAAAAAAAAAGATTTTCCATTTTTTTGTTAGTCACAAAATAAGGTCAGCAGTACCCATGAAGAGAAATGTGATAAATAAAAAATAAAGAGGTATATCTAATGTTACTGAATAAAATCGAATTGACGATCTGTTAGTCCCAAATTCCATTCCCAGTGTCTACATCTTTTTTGGCAAGAAATTGCTGAAATAGGTCCCATATGGCACGTGAGACCAAAGGCCTCATGGGCCTAACTTCTTCTTGCTCGTTGTCCCTAAAATCCAACAGTACAGAGGAACTCCAACGATAGTGCCACAGTTACAGGCCGAAGCACCATGAGCCCAAAAGGACGAACATTAAGTATCAGCGTGCCTTAGGTGAAGTAACCGGTGTCTCGTTCTCTCGATCGACCTGCTCAAATTCAGACTAATCAGATTCTATTGAATTTTGTAACAGCAACAGAAATGGAGTTGGCCGGATCGAATGACTCTTTTAAACCATTTATTCTCATGCAGGCACATGTGTCATAAATGGATGGTTGGGTTCGGTTCAATAAGAGTGTTTGAGCGTGTTATATCAAGCAATTATGTCGTGTGGCATCACTTGTTGCACGAGTTTTTGAATGGATATTTCGGTAATTCCAATCTAAAATTAAGTTGTATATTTTTAGTTCGGCTAAATTAATTTAGTTGTGCATTTTATTCTCTTAAATATTAAAAATTTTGGTCCACACCTGTGGGCCCTCACCAATATTAAACCTGAATAGAGTTTACTAACCAAACCATGGTTGTCCGACCAGGAAGGAATAAGAAAGCCATTGGCGGAGGCAAACANCCAAAAAAAAAAGAAATTAATAAAGCGTAATTGAGAAGTTAATTAAAGGGGAAACTTTACGGTCTGCAGACAGGTGTCTCTCTCTCTCTCTCTCTCTCTCTAGCGATATTTTTCTTTCACGAGACAAGGGAAGCTGCCCGAGCTGCCCGGGCATCCGTCCGGAGAACCTACGGGCAGTCAGTGAACACACCACACCAGCCACCAGTACCCTCTCTCTTCCCCCCCCCCCCTGCCCCCTCTCTCTGCTTCGATAATTCTATATCTTGAGCTTCTCCCCGATCTCTGTCAGATCACGATCCAACGGTCGAGAATGAGCTGAGCTCCCACTGCCGTCGCCTCCTCGTTCTAGCACAGGAGCTCTCCAGATCTGGTCTCCTCGCTCTTGGATCTCTCTCTCTCTCTCTCTCTCTCGTGCGCGCGCGCGCTCTCAGGTACCCTCTCCCTCTCCTTCCCCACCCCCCCTCAGTTCAGCAGCTCTCAGCTCAATCCCTCTCCTACTCCTCTGTTCTCCGCCGAATTCGCGACTTTCCTGCGGCTTCCACCTCTCACGGTGGCGAACTGGAAGTTTCTCCTTTTGTCTTCTTCCCCCGAAACGACCAGTGGCTTCTAAATCTGTTCTTTTGTCGGTTTCCTGGTGAATCCGAAGGCTCACAGCGTTCCAGAGAACAGATCTAACGGCCGTCTGTTTGCCTGTCGTGGTGCTTTAGGTTTCCTGTCTCGGGGGTTGTTCGGTCACAAGGGCGGATGGAAACTAACCATGGTTTGGTCGGAGGCGCACTCGCGCTAACCTGCGCCGGGGATGCGCTCGCCACTCTGCTGGTGGCGTCTCTAGTCAGGACCCAGCTCTTGACTCAAGTGAGTTCTTGACTCGGAATATATAATTTCGCTTCACCTTTTTTTTATATAATTTGTTCGTTTATTAGTAATTTAATACTGTTAATTTGATCAGAATTTAATACTGTTAAGCTAATCTTTTCCTTTTCAGTCCTCGTACCCCCCACCCTTCAATTATTAGAGCTTAAATAATTTTTTACTATTTTTTCTTACTTTTGTTTTTAATCCTTTTTTTAATGGTTCGTGAATGCTTCTTTCATGTTATGTTCTTTTTTTTTCCCTTTTTTGAGTTTTATTTATTTATTTATTTATTATAGTTACTGTTACATGCCAAAATTTTCTATTCTATATTATTATTTTTCTGTGGATATTAAACTCCCGATTTTATTTTGGACGACTTTAGACTACAACAAAGATTACCTTTTTCATGACATAAAAAAGATCCCTAAAAAAAGGTCTTTGATAAGCAATGGCAGATAATCTTTATTTTTATTTTTATTTTCATGTTTTCTTCTTAAATAAATAAAATAAAGGATGGGAAAATTTATAATAAATTTTTACGCATTATGGGTCCCTGTATCTTAAATTTGTCTCTGACTGCTGAAATAATAATTTGTCTTGTTCCGCGCTTTATAATACGAGTAAACTTACACCCCCTAAGTTATACGATATATAGGATAATAAATTATTAATAAAATTATACTAATTAATTAATAGTATTATAATAACACGTACGAATTACTATCATTTTATGGGGAGTTAAAAATTCCCCCTTTTATGAAATGATGGCTTCGATTAGAAGGCGTAAGATAGAATGTAGGTTCGGTTAGGTTGGTTGTGGTCCCTGCTGTCTCCAAGCGTTGTGTTTGTTCTGCTGAGGATATAATTTATGCGGGGGCAGTTGCTAAAATGCGCCGTGGGTATGTCCTGTCCGGACCCGAGGGGTGGAACATTAAATACGACACGGAGTGGAGCTTGGGTTCCGGGGTTGGTTTGGCGGCGGGGCCCAGAGCGTAGGCATTCACAGAATCCTCTTTCCATCTATCGTGTCCGATTAGAAAAGTCAAGAGGTTAAGAAAAAAGAAAGGCAGCAATGGTGGGGAGCATCTCTGTCCTAATTAGACGGGACTTTAGAATATTCGCCCGCATATGTGCTCCCATACTCAATTCAATGTTCTCATATCACATCTGATCCGTCCGATGCATTCGTGCTCATCGAACGGTGCGTCTAAACAAGTGGAATATTTTATGGGTCCACAGTGACGTGGTGTGCCCTGTCGATAGGGCAGAAGGTAGCGTTTTTGTGTGGAGGAGAAACACTGCAGGTCGTCGGTTGAGAGAGTCCAGAATACGCACGGGATGCAAAGCAATGAGGCAAGTTGCAAATGAGCAGAATAGATCGGAGGAATCGAATAAAGTTACTGTTCTTTTTTGCCTTTCACAATCTGGCATATATCTTCGCTGCATCATGTGAAATGAAGTAACCTGCGATTACCTCTTCCGGCCAATTCGTCGAGGAAAGAAGGGGGCATTCTAACACGGTACAAATGTTGGTGATGTTCCTGACTCCGATGCAGGGCTCCATCAGGTTGCTGCAGGCTGAAGAGACCGAGAAGAAAAGAGATGATCGCGAACGAAGCTGGTGTGAGCCGGTAGATGCTGAGGGCGACGATGAAGGTGATGGTGATGACGATGATGAAGATGGAGATGGCGGATACGGTGAAGGTGAAGAGGACCTCTCCTCCGAGGGCGGGGAGGATTATCCCAACAACAACGACAACAACAACAACTCGAACAAGAAGAGCAACTCGAAGAAGGGCCCCGGGGGTGGCGCTGGTGGGGCAGAGGAGAATGGCGAGGAGGAAGAGGAGGATGAAGATGGTGAGAACCCGGATGAAGATGGCGAGGACGACGACAATGACGACGACGACGATGAGGATGAGGATGGCGGAGAGGAGGACGAAGATGAGGAGGAGGAAGTGGTTGAGGAGGAAGAAGAGGAGGAGAATGAGGACGAGGAAGACGAGGACGAGGAAGCCCTCCAGCCACCAAAGAAGAGGAAGAAGTGAACCGTCCCACCGCCCCTCCTAGACGATAATCTTTCTGATAATATGCATCAACCTTGACTCTCAGTGTGTCTTAGTTTGTAGTTCATGGTGCCGAGGAGACCTCTTACTATCATAGGACAAATGTCTCTTTTAAGTGCTTCTTGTTGCGAGAAGAATGGTCAGGTAAGCAGTACATGTTGAAGAACAGTTGAGCCATGACATCGATGATGATGGTGATGATTCGATAAAGATGACATGCTTCTTAGATGAGCATTTCTTTGTAATTCTTCGCGCTGAAAGTTCAGAGGGCCTTAGTTCATGTTTAATCGAGGGCGCTAAGAGGTTCTCTAACCGAAGTTGGTGTATAATAATAGCCTTATTATCGAAGGGTTGGCCCTAGGGGCCCAAAATCGCTTACCTTGTCGCTCACTTGAAAGTTTCTTAAGCCCATGAAAGCCCATTACTTTTGATTTGTCTCTCTCTTCCTTTCTTTTCTTTTTTTTTTTCCTGAGTTTTAGTAATGAACTATCTACAGAGGAAAGTTTTCTCAACGTAAATTGTCTTTTTTACAAGAGCGGAATCTGAAAATTTACTTCTAATATTCTAAAACTAGTCCATTCCTTACTACCTTAATTGCTTATGACTTGCAGCATTACATAATCATATCCTTATGACTTCAGTCTCATGACCCGAACGGACTTATCATCAATCTAATCCATTTCCTATTGTATTTATTTTTCACACTCGGTTTTTGGTGCCCTCTCATTTCCATCTCCCTTACATCTACCACGGTGGTCTAAATCTCATTTGCACCAAATATAATTAATTACAAGAACACACGCAAAACATGAATCCACTACCTAATGAACTTTCCAAGTTAGGTCTCCTTTGTCCAAAAGCCACGAGCACCAATTTGCATAAAAATAAGGAGGCCGTATTAGAATGGGTCACCTTCTTTAAGAAGTCAACCATGACGATCCATTTGATAAACGATCGATCCACTCGAAGTTCTTGGGGGCCATAAATAATTGATAGGCTAATCACAACGGAATGGCGGCCGAATGCGTTAGGGAGGGGTCAGGTCGAATCATATAGCGCAACGACACACCCAAAGAGGAAACGGATTAGTTGATGGATTGATTAGATTAAAAATTTAATTCCCACGATGGATTGGAGGATGTCTCTATTTGAAGGTTCATTCTTGATTTGGTGCTCACCACCTAAGAATGTGTATGCCATTACCCTTATTGCAGTTGGTCAAGTATATTAAATTGCCCTTTTGGGTGATAAATTAATCTGGAAGCTCCCTGGTGGAGATGCACCACCGTGAGAGGCTGGGAGGCCAGCTCCGTGGCAATCTTTGCTGCTTCTATAAAAGTAGCTTGATATTATATATGATCTCTTGAGCGAGTGACCTATTACTATTCTTCTGAAGATGGGTTACGCATAAAACGCGTGAATGTTATTTTCCCTTGTTAATATCGACGGTGGCGATTAAGGGTCGTGGCAACTCCCACCTAAGACGGTGTTGATTGGAGTTGAGCCATCGCCGGTGGCTCTGCACCCAACTCCCTTGGCATCCCTTAATTGTCAGGCATCAGTCCGACGCACGATTTTACGACTGTCCGGAGGTCTATTCGGAGTTATAAGGTTATTATTATTATTTTTTGCATCCATAAATGGAGTGAATTATCACACTAGCCCAATATGGTCTTGAGTCGGGAAGAGCTTGCTCTCATGATAAATTCTTTTCCGAAAGGTGTGTATTCAGTATTAATAAAGGATACTTTTATTCGTCAAACGATTACACGACACGGGGAGTATGAAAAATTCGTATGAATTATTAGATTATATATATATATATATATATATTCGTTTACTGGTCATTGTTTTTTACATAAAAAAAGTAAAGGTTCCAAATGGAGCTCGACAGCTATGGAGAAACCTTAAAATAAAATAAAATAAGAGATGGCCAAGAAAGGTGCTTCCATTTTTGACTTGGCCATTCTATTATTATATTTATCACTAAGACAAGTCATTTTCACACAATCATTCCATGTATAATAAAATTTGAAGCGAATTTTTAGATTTAATATAAATTCAACCCTCACATCAATATAGCATTGTGTAAAATTTTGATAATATGGTAAAAATGAAAAATAAGTATTATGTCTTTTTTTTTCCTTAGCTTCATAAGATAAGTATTATATCAATAGTTAATTTGTGCGGTATAAGATCAACAAACGGGGGAGTAACGATGCAGAGTTCGGTATAACCATATCATCTTTGACTTGTAATTTAGAGTTTTGAGATTTAATTTTTAAAAATAGGATTTCCCATGATCGGAGACTAATGATGAGAGAAATAAATTAGCCGGAATTGAATCAACCCACGGAATATCAAAACACTTGGTTTCGGACATGCCCTTTGCAGAAGAAAAATCCCAACAACCAAGTGATGGTCGTGAAAAAATAAAATATAATAAGATGAAAAGAGGGAAGATAATATGAATATGTGGTGTTAAAAAATTAAAATTATCATAGTATTATTATGATATTTGGACTTAAAAAATATATATGATAACTCATATATTTATAACTAAAAAATTAATTAAATATGAAATTAATATATTCAAAATATCTAAATTTATTCAAATCAAATATTACTAAATTATAATATATCAAATAATATAAATAGTATATATTATCATATTTTTAAATACTTAATTTTCTAATATAATAAATATTATCTATAATATTCTTCTTTAAGATCAGCATGCAAGGCAGCGAAATACATATATTGCACTTTTATATTTGAAATCAAGCATTGCTTTCTTGGCTTGATGATAGGAGAAAAATCGATTTGAGTATCTTGACTTCAAATGTCAAAAATAATATTAACTTGAGACTTTTGCTTTCGGAAGTCTAATGAATCGATTTAAGCTTATTCTCTTTCTAGCTTAACAGGTCGGAATTGATGCCTTCATCATCATATCATTGACCGATCGACCTAATTTGATATCATATGAAAAGCTAAAATATAATAAGAGGAAGAGAGTAAAGATAATATGAATAGTGGTGATCAAAAGACCAAAATCATATGAGTATTATTATAATATTCGGACTCAAGAAATACATATTATAACTCATTTATTTATAGGTTCAAAAAATTAATTAAATAAGAAATTAATATATTTAAAATATCTAAATTTATTTCAATCATATAATATATTAACCAACATAAATACGTATATATTATCTTAGTTAAATATTTAATTTTTTAATATAATAAATACTACCTTTAATAATGTTGTAGAGTTGTTTACGTTATCGTTACCATGTAAATTGACAAACATAAACCAGTGGATTGGATAGACCAGAGGCCTGGGTTCGATGTCATGATGATCATCGTGCCATGCCTTCCCATTTGCTGTCCAACATTGCAACCTCCAATTTCTTCACAATCTACGGCCAAGTTGATTAGTTTAATCGTCAATAAAAGGGTCGTCATATCCGTGTCGCTAATGGTTGAGCCAACCCAGAAAGAGGGCAGAGATATGTTTTTCTTTTTTTTTGGTGGGTTCACACAGCTTCGATGCCCACAATACTAGCTGCTCCTATTAATTTAACTTCGAGATAGTACAGTCAATAAAAATATTGACACTACTCTTGATACGAGTCTCCCAATTATTTTACAAAATCCAATATAAGATTTTAGATAGGGGAAAGGGGATGAAACCACCTCGTAATTGATTCGTACCGTGTTAGTCAAGTTCGTGGAATAAACCGAGTTAATCGGATGTCGAAGTACGGGGGTTGGCTGGAGTTAGAAAGATATACGAGGAACTGAGAATGTGTGGCGTGCACACCGAACTTCGACCCGGATGTTTATCAGCACTTGCTGCACGCACGTCCGAGTTCATTTCATCTAGACATTTTGCTTGATGTTCGATTGGGAACGGTCCATGTCGCACTAGTGCTACCTAATAATATTCGTCCAGTGATATAAATAGACTGACTCACTAATAGGGCCCTCGAACGAGAATACCTTCAGTATAAATTGCCTCCCGAAGGGTCGCCACTCTTAACTTAATTAAAGCCGCCTCTCTACCCTCGGAGCAAACACTCCTCCCGACATCATCAGCATGTCTTCGATTGGCGCTAGCTGTGCTCATGTCTACGTGATGAAGAGGTGTCAAGAGGAAAAGCTGAAGTCGAAGGAGGCGGAGAGAGAGCCCCACCAAGACGGTCGGCGCACGGCCGAGGTCGGAGAGAGCACGATGGCAATTTCGATGGTCGGGAGGAGTGGTGAGAACAAGGTCCACCCGGCGGGCGACTTCTCGCCCTCCGCAGACTCTCCTACGACCGAGGGACAAACTTGAAACCGAACCGGGGGGGTGGGGCGTACGGTATCGCGTTGTAACTTCGAAACGACATCGCATGCTTCATCGTGAGATTTATGTAGTTGCTTCAATGTTCTTGTGTTTTGTCTTTGCTTTTGTTCCTTTCCTGTGGTACGGTGCACAGTACATGCGTCGGTTTGATTCACTCTAATTCCCGCTCAGCGGCTGTTTTCCGTCTGGATGAAAGCTATGTGGATTGTTGTAGTTCGTCATGACTTGTAAATAATAACTTTCCATCTGTCAGTGACCATCTCCAAGTATTTTGCTAGTGAATTCTGAACATCATTTGTTACAATGAAGCCCCGTGGGAGAGGAGAATAAGATGGGCACGAGATTTTACCGGTGGAAATTAAATGCGTGAGATTTCGATCCGAACCTAGTTCAAATGGATTGACTATTGAACAGAGTGAGATGGAAATCGAAGTTCTAGGCAAACCCAATTGGTAATGAGTAGTGAGTATTAAGATCAACATATTTGATTCAATAATAAGATAAATTAAATCGATGGGTATAATAGTATAATCTTTAATTAGTTTGGGCTTGTATGGTCGCTTATTCCATTAAATATCATCTCCATTACTTATATTGAAACATAAATAACGGTTCTGGTGTCTTTCTTTATTTCCGAAACTGCCCATTCATCCAATTTCATTTACTATATTTTCCCAAGCCCCGCATTATCATTGTTTATGCTAGATAAAGGACGGGAGGGTCTTTTCACTAATTTCCTGCCAACTTCCTTCTCTGCACGTTCTAATTCCCTCAAACTCGCTTTCCCCACTTCGTCACCCGCACCTCTCTGAAGTGGATCTGTATGCTTTCTCGTGTCGCTTGAGTATGTCTTTACTCCCGCGGCTCGAAATCAGCCTTGCCTTCTGTTTCTCCTACGATTCAAAAGCAATCTTGCCTCTGTTTTTTTGGCCAGCTTGATGATTTGGTGCTTACTGGATCTACGAGAAGAACTCACACTGACCAATCATCACGAATCATCATAAGGATGATTCCTCCATGGATGACGACATCATCGGGTCAATATCGCCGCCTTCCCTCACGGTCGTTAGACCTCAAGAGCCTAATGTTCCATGTCCTTCAGAGTCAGTATCGTCTGTTCAACTGAGAGAATTGAAGAGCTGCTCTTGCCCTTTTCCTTCTTTTCCTTTCTGTCAAAAAGGTGTAAATGTATAGGAAATCAATCCTCATTTTTAATTGTCAACAAGCTGCAGCAAGGTTCTGGAGCATAATGACCAACCAAACAAGAAAACCATCTGCAAAACAACGCTCTAGCAGCACTTTCAGCTGATGTACCAAATTTGTGATTGTTATGACATATTTAAGTAATATCGCTACCGTAAATATTTTACATTGGATTACTATTTCGGTCGTAGTCAATAGATTACCTGCGTTTCTAAACATTTCATACAATTGCATACCTGTGCGTATCGAGATGTTTACAATTTCAAATCTTTCCCGTGCGATGCATGGGTCGTGTGTACTGGTAAGAATAAACGTCAGAGTGCCTGCTTGCAGTGGCAAGCACATCCATGGCTTTCACTGAAAAGGAATGTTTTGTCTCTAGAAGATTACAGAAATTTTAAGTTTGACATTATGATAATGGATAAAATTTATATCATATGACCCCTTAATGGACCATCCGTCCGTCGCATCAGTCAGGGTCGAATTCAACATCTGGTACAGGGGACAGGCTTGCGCCCAAAAGTTCAGGCTTAACCCCTACCATTTAATTGTCTGGTGATCCTGAATCAAGCCGAATTCAAAGGGTTGGGATCTAAACTCGCTTCAAAGTATGATTTTGTGTTTCGGGGATTTAGATAATCTTGTGTTGACTAAATGTCGTATTGAGCTCACACTCGCATGCTTTGCGAGCGTGGGAATGGATCAAAAAATTGAGGGCTTTATAGCTCGTATTCATGGTGCCTGGTGAATATACTGGTGCTGTCTCCTCCTGTGTTCTTCATCAGATATTCTAATGTCATGTCTTTTGTTAGTGACCCCTTCCTGATGCGCTTCCTTGATAAAATCAAGAGGTCATGGTTCAGATTTTTAGGTTGAACGTACATAGTAAGTGAATGCTCAATAATTTTTTGACTGGAATGGCCTATCAAGGTCAGGAGTAATAGGAACTAATCGATATAGAGAGAGTTCAAACACTTCTTGTTCTTGGACAGTTAGAGTGTCTGATACAACAATGACAGATGCGAAGATCCTGGTCTTTCAATCCTTGAACGGACACAGGGCGTAGATTCCTTAATTCTCTCACTCTTATCTTCTCAACCTGATTAACCAACCAAACTATTTGTGGTTAAGGACAGCTCGAGCACCGCCAAGATAGCCTAAAAATGCGCTTATCAAATGATGAGGAACATCCGGAGGAGAAGACCAAAGACTGCGAAGAAAAACCGAGAGGCTCCCGTGTTCCGTTAGCACTAACACCGCGTAAGAGTTCACCGTAAGATCCTGCGGTCTTGAGAGGATCAGTGACTGCCACTCAACTCGATCTTATAATGCTCGGCTCGCCAGGGGTTTCCGTAAAAAGGAGTGGTGAAGCTCATTGTCTGATCTTGACCCCTGTTGCCTTATTCGGATGCTTGTTAACCTGAGCCTAGGATTACCGTCTTTTGGAGGATAAGTTTGTGCTGGATCTTCCATTATTCTCTTGAAGTTCATTGGTGGGTGTATCTATCTACAAGGATTTAGAGATGGGAAGGGTGAAACTCCAGATCAAGAGGATCGAGAACACCACGAATCGACAGGTGACTTACTCAAAGCGTAGAAATGGGCTCATCAAGAAGGCCTACGAACTCTCCATCCTCTGTGACATCGACATTGCCCTCATTCTGTTCTCTCCGTCTAATCACGTCAACCATTTCTCAAACCGGAAAAGGTCCGACTTCTAGTTCCAATCATTGCTAGTTCTCTCGATCACCTCTCTTCCTTGTTCATCCCTCATGATCATTACCTGGTGATATTGAAACGTTCATTCTTGGTGCATTTTGCCCCAGGATCGAAGACGTCCTCATGCGTTATATAGATATGCCAGAACATGACAGAGGAGGGTACGTAAACGATCTCTTTTGCTGTACATAGTTATCAACCCGAAACCGGATATGTTCTCACACAATTCGTTCTCTTTTGCAGAATTGTTCAAAACAAGGAGGTGATCATACAGGCACATTCAATCTCCTTGATGTTTCCTCAATTGTATCATTCTTAATAACAGTAAACAACATGAATACAGTATCTAATCAGTGCGCTCAAGAAATTGAAGACCGAAAATGAGATAGCTCTTCAGCTTGCCAAGTACATTCTCTCTACCTCTACATCTCCTCGATGTCATCTGTGTTTTTTCGTTGTGCTCTTCCATCTTCCATTTATCGCTAACCCGAACTTCCTTTCATGCCTGTGGAAAACGTGCTCAAACAGTCCCGTGGAACCCAATCCAAATCTGGAGGTAACAAGACAGTCTTCATGTTTCAGACATAATTTACTCTTAATTTTGGCTGGTAGCAGAAATAATTTCTTTGGACTTGATTCTGCAGGAACTGCAGCAAGAGATTACCAATCTGCAGCATCAGCTTCACGCGGCAGAGGAGCAACTGAGGTATGTTCCATATAGCAAGAGGTCACAATTTGATGTACGGTCATCTAGATTTGTTTCATGTTGTTGTTCGGATAACATGACCGATGTCTTTGTCACTTGGCTACTTGCTAGAATATTTGAGCCAGACCCCCTAACATTTACGTCACAAGATGAGACCGATGCATGTGAAAAGAACCTCCTGGATACGCTAGCCCGCATCACAGAAAGGAAGGTACGCAGAAGCCAACCCCCGAGCATAAAGTGCGTCAAGTTTGGTCTTTTCTCAAGTTTATCAGACTAAAACAACGTTGGACCGCGTCAGATCTGCTAAATTTTCCTACAGTTGATCGCAATTCAAAATTAGTCTGGTTGCCAAAAGGATTTGATGATTCGAGTTCTTCTGTTCATTCCAGAAGTATCTGCTTGGCGGCCAGTCCTCAAGTTATGATGACCCATCAAACTTACAGGTGAAAACATCTCAATCTTATGCATCTTAAAACTCACTAATAAACGAAAAGACTTCCTTGCTGCTCCCTCAGCAATATTATCGATCATTATATCCCGGACTAAAATGGAAAAACCTCCTCTTGAAGATATACCTGGACACACAAGATGGCATGCCGGCCTCGTTCGAGAATGAGGTGGTAATATGGCTGCCGGAGAATGGCCACAACTCTAGCATCCCGGCATGTGTGGGGGCAGATGCATCTTCCATGCCTATAAGGTAAGCCCTGGGACCACTTCCTTTCAGGGAACTCAGCCTCGACTTTTCTTGGTTGGATCGCCTGTCTGGTTACAGTTTTCTTCCTAACTGCTCGATGATTCCAATGGAGTTTCTCAGACTGATTGTATCCATCCTCGGGTTCCTGTAACCAGTACTGTGTGCTTGTGCAGGAACGACAGCGCCCAGCGGGCTATCTACGATCCACTGGCACAGGGAACAGCCGGGATCAGTGGCTTGGAGGCATGTGGGTACCCCATGACCAGCACAAGCCTCCCTTCATGGCACCATAATTACACTGCCACCGAGCTCCTTTCAGTCTTCATGCCTCCAACTCCTTACCAATCAATCAAGGTATAACTCAACAACTATCTACTGATCGATATTAATTTCATCATCGATGCATGTTAGAGATATATGTTCACTTATCCGTATGTGATTTTTGGTGGGTAGCCTGAAATGGCAAATCAGGGGATTCCATCAATGATGGCACACCACCAGCAAGCTCAAGCTGTGACTTCATCGAGCTCTTCCCATGTCCCGTCCACCGAAGAAGTAGCCAACTACAGTGAGGGCAGCAAACTTCCCCAGCTTAATGTGGGGTAATTAAAATACGACAAACGTGCTCAAATCCATCTATATACTGGTGCAATTGGAGCTTCATATAACTCTGAGTTAGTTGTCACTTTCACTTATCATTTATCATACCTATTGAATTCTAACTTTTGGAAAATGTAAAATTGCATAGCTTGTATGTGGATGTATATGTACTTTGGATTAGATGTACTGTCAATACGTGTTAGACAAAATAAAATTGGCTACTATAAGAACTGTTCAATGAACTTCATTGTTGATGGTGCGCTTGGTACCAGCAACGGTGTGTAAATGTATGATTATTTGGTATATAGCTTGTAATTCCTCATTGTGGGCTTTGGATCTGGTTTCTAAGAGAGTAATCCTCATTTTCACCCCGATGGAACCCCGTCGTGAGGATTTGGGTCTAAGTAGTTGGGGCCGCGGGACCGTACACTGGCCACTAAACTTTAGGCATAACTAGGGAGACGCTTTATGCAGTGACAGATGATCGTGAACATATATCTCTACCATGAAAAAGAAGAGTGTCAGCAATCCATTTTGTTTCATATAATGGAGAAAATACGTACAGGAAGAGTTTTACCATTTTAATATGGATCAAACTCAAGGTATTGGTTTGGTTAGTATCCGCAATCTACCATACCTTAAATGACCATCACACCATTGACAACTTGCAGTTCTAATGTACGTATAAAGAAAAATGAGCCACAGGCATGCACGATCAGATCAAACATCTTCAGATAGACGCTAGAAAAACGATCTCCAATGAAAGTACAGGCTGTGTGCCGTGTGAGCTCAACAGTAGAAAAGCAAGGTACAAAAACAAAGCCTATCCGTACCACTTGTGATACCATCAAACCCACAAAGCAGAAAGAAGGAGATGGAATCGAAAAATACAATACTACAAATGCAAGTTCGGGGAAGGTAATGAAAAGTCAAAGGATTTCGTGTACTTTGGATCGTTAAGTGAACATTCATCTGGTACGGTGTGCCCCCGATGTGGTTCTTCTCGTTCATGATCATGGTCAGACGATAAACCCTGCTGATGTTGCTGCTGTTGGCTCTTCCACTTCTCGATCTCCTTCAGCAGCAGAACTCTGCTCTCTTCATCCCCTCGTCCTCCTCCACTGAAGCACCCTGGTCTCATACCAAGATTAATCTTCCAGAACCGCAGCTTTGCCTTGTAACCCAGATCGAAACACATGGTTAGAGATTCAGACAGATGAAATAGAGAGAGTTTCCTGTGTGATCTGAAAAGAAGAGCGAGAGATGACACACAAGGAGGAGGAGTTCTTTATGGGGTTTTACTTTCTTTTCTTAACGGGTGCGCACCAAATCTGGCGGGGTCTCAACGTCATCGAGGATGTGACGATGGATACAGGAAAAATGTTAAATGATCTTTATGGATGAGTCCACTCCACAATCTTTCAGAGACTAACACCTTCCCCACGATTCATTGTTCTCCTATAGATGAACGAGCCGGCTTTGTCATCGTTTTCTTTTGATTATGAGGATCGGATATCTTGAGCCATACAGATGATGGTGAACAGATCCCCAAGGCACGGTCTCTAGATGCGACTTTTACTGACTATGAGTGAATTCTCGGGTTTGGACAAAGCCTCACGCATGGTCATTGCAGTTAATGAAACGAACTCATATCGTTGACTGTTTTGACCTTTTATCTTGTATGTATGAGATACTGATTCAATCCATTCCGTATAAGTCTAAGCAAAGACTCGGAATGTAAAATAAGATGGTTCACTAACTATTTCAATGTTTCTTTTAATTTAAGTGTGGAAATTTGAAAACGTCAATCTCGACCCAGAGAACCTCTAAGCCCCATTTGATGGCTGATCGCAGGCCTCAAATCAATTAAGAAGCAACTCCCACGGGCTGGGCCCCATCTGTAAGAGCTGAAACCCAGAAGCTCTGAAACCCAATAAAAAGCTAGAGACAACTTGCGCCGATGCCGTCGAACTAGCTCGTCTTCAACTCAGGATTAAGAGTTGCCATACCCGACTCTTGCAGGAAGGACTGTAGGTAACTCTCGGTTTCTCGTCCGGCTCTCTTCGTCGTATGCAAGATAATAACTTCGCTGGAACGGTCTTCTTCCACTGTACAATATGTTCCTCCACTGTTTCTCATAAGATGAAACAACATGAACATGTCGATACGAAAAGGGCACGCGTTTCCTGCATCAGTTGGTTTTGCGTTGGTCTATCGTCGATGCAGGCATTGATTGTAATCAATTCGCTCGACACTGACCTGCTTGAATTTCGTCCTACTAGAGATTAGGACGCTATACTTTTTCTTTTCAGTATTAGTTACATGATAAAAAAGCTCATCGAGTCCTACCTAAATCTATATTCATGCAGGACCAGCCCATTGGGAGTTCGAAATAACCCGTTACGAGTTTTCTTTGTTTGTAATTTTCAAAGTTCACATCTTCTTCAATGAAAATAACAAAATGTTACGTTTCAGTCATTCCCTATCAGCGACATTAGGTTAGATTTGGCACCAAGCGACCCTGATCGTTAAAGGCTAAAAAATGGTTAGGAATTTCGATTATTAAATGACATGTGCACGTCGTAGTAGGAAAAAAGTATCAATAAGATTCATGCGAAGGATGTAGAGCTTTTTCCGTGACATTTCGGGTGAAAAAGTCATATGAGCGACTTCTGAGTTTCACTTACATCATGATAGGGCAATCCAAGTGCAAATATTCGGGTCTGAATCGCTTGGAGATGATATGTGATTGCTGCACGAGAGAGACTCTTACTAGCCATACCAAAAGGATATACATCCATCTTAAATCCTACACCCTCATCGTTCGAAGACAAATTCCAGTACAATTTTTTACTAGTTCATCGAAGCTTTTAACAGTAACAGGCACGGGAGCCATTGGATCGGGTGATCGATTGAACAACGTGCGGTTTAGGCCTCGAACTATCTGGACACAATTCGTGAACGGGTAATTTCATGAAACGGCCGGATTCTTCGATCAACCAAAAGTCATTCCATGATCACTTTCACAGAAAACACCAAATAGCAAAAGAGAAGAAAGAAGGGATGCATCATCTCCCTCTCGATGTCGACATGAAAGGGACCACAGAGGAAGAGGGGCACCCCCATTCCATTCCCCAATAATTCAAGGAGAAGCGGAGGAAGAAAAGGGCCATCGGGATTCTTCCTCCGATATGGGTCTTGCAAGTGGGGATCCGATTATTGGAACCGTTGGATCGGTGCCCAAATAGACCGATCGGGATATCAACCAGTTCATTTTCATACATTCTTACACGATCACTTGCAGCGGTTATCAAATTTAGATGTTGGCCGTAAATCCACTTATTAGGGTCACCCCGTTTTGCTGTATAAGGGGAAAAAAAAAAAAAAGATGCCATACTGGCTGGGGGTCTAGTACTCTACTAAATAAAGTACATGGTGTAGCCCCCAATTGTCACGCTCTCGATGAGGATGGCCAGTCCATAAGGGGATCGAATACCACCACAAATGAAGTTGGTGGCCTCTGCATCACTCGATGGACTGGTCCACTTCCTTAGGATAGGGAAGGAAACTATATTAATTGATGACCATTACACAAGGCACCACGATCCTGTCAATTTCCTTTTTCCTTTTTCTCGCTTTCCCATCGCAACCTGCATCGTTCTGTCTCTAATCTGAACGTTTCCTCTCATTTGATGATGATGGCTGGCCCAGCCCGGAAAGCAAGCAAATGTTGTGGTCCAATCACCGGACGTTAATAGTAAACGAAAATTTTTTTTTCTTCTCCTTAATGCATGTGATCGATGACAAGTCATTCTGCAGACTGTCTTAACAATGCAGACAAGGAAGGGTCGCTTTTGCCCAGAACCCGGGTTATAAATTTGGTGAGGAACCCGTGAAATTCCACCGGATGGGAAAATACATTCCACGCACCAACCTGCGATTTGGTTTCTTCTCTTAACTAGGATTTTGAAGAAAGTATTTAAATAGAAAAATTCATAGTTATAACCCTCCAATTGATACTAAATAAGTCAGATTTCATAGGTTTCTAAATACTAAACGGTAAAAACAAGAGGCAAACATCGATCTAGAAACATGGAAGAAGAGCTAGTCATCTCGCCTCATCAAAAAATTAAAAAATATATTAACTAATTCATTCATGAAATATACTTTAAACTAATTCAACTACTTCCTAGATTTTCATGTCAATATTGTCTCATTCACGTACAAATTAATTAATTAACTCTAAATTCAACCATCACCCGACTACAGTGTACCTCTGTGTCTGTATATTTTTCCCCCCTACGAGAACCCCCATACCCAATCTCCCGTTTCCCCTCCACTCCTCTCGATCCAAACGTCGAATAAACATGCTGAGGAAAACGAGGAATACGTACCCATCGAAATTGTAACCCCGCGTCGTTTTGGACTTGCCCATTCACTTCTTTTTTTTCTTCTCTCAATACACATAAAAATCTAATGAATTACAATTAATTTGATATGAAATTGAAATGACCTATTAAGGGTATAGATCCATCGATCATGGGTATTCGATATTAGAAGTCGATGTTAACCTTTCCTTCCCCACCATCCCCCACGGGCATGCCAACAACTGATGGGGTTGAAGGAAGATGAATGGATGGCCAAGTAGAAGAATCATCGGGAACCTGGGAGAGAGAGTGGGAGAGGAATATGGCCATAAGATCATCGGTACTATGCTTCTTCTTCACTTCAATTTAACCCCTTTTTGTCTTTGGCCTGGGGAAAACAAATTTACCCTACTGCAGTTCCAGTCAAAATTCGCAATTAATTTCTCTTTGGAGCATTAATTAGAATATTTTGACCCCACATTTTTATTAAATCATTTTTAAATTTATACTTAACTGGGTTAAAATCTAAATTAATCAAAATTCACAGATTTTTAGAATTTTTTAGACAAACTAGGATCCAAGAAACATCTCAAAAAATCATCGCACAAAAACAAGCGGTTAATTTTTTTCGTGATCCTAAATTGCTTTTATTACGGTTTTTTTTTTATTTTACAAGAACAATCTGAATAAATCGAGAATTCACCGATTAAAAAAAATCCCACCCGATAATTAAGAAAAAAGGCTTCTAAGGGCGGGCTTTTCCAGTCCTCCTCGGGCTCCTCCGGCATTTACCATAAACAGTCGACCTAGCGGTGGTCCCAGCGAACGCGCCCACGGGACGTCCACGTAACCGTTTCGTTGTGGATGAACGGCCGGATGTTCCGCGTGTAATGCACGGGTTCCCAGAGCGAGTGAGGAGTATCAGACTTCCCTGTCCAACCAGTCAGGTCCCCACCGGAACAGGTCAAAATTCACAAAGTCACGATCAGTCAACAGGATCGTTATTCCAGCAAGTTCCCGTGGCGGGGCGCGCCCCCGTACGCACAAGACACGTGTCGCTCCTTGCTGTCCCCCCGTACGTGCATGAGGACCAGAAACCTCGTGGCCCCGCCACTTTTCGGACGAACCACCGTCCACGGGCGCCGAGGGGGGCAGTCCCGATCAACCTCCAAGGACCAATAGAAGAGTTTGAAGCCATCCCTTTTTCTGAACAAAAGATTCTAACAAATTCGGTTTCAGCATGGCTCTTCTTCTGTCTCTTAACAGTGAACAGACATAAATTCAAGAGTCATCGGAAACTATGGTGCGCTTCAATTATAAAGAAACTCGTGAAGCTAAAGATCGTATAAGATTGAAAACAACGGCATTTTTTATCTATTTCAGGCATAGACAAATGCTACCCCTACCAACTCCCTTATCCATACTCATGGAAATTTGCTAGCTAATGATGTTGAAATGTTTTTGACACGGCAATGGTTCAGCCAATGTCCACATTCTGTACTAAAGACAGACCCATTGATTTCATGGGGTAGAGTAGTTGAGTAAATGATGGGAATTTGAACTTGTCTTGGTTTTAAGAAATCTTTTTTCTCGTGACTTTGTCCGTTCGGATCTATGTATCCTCCCCTTACTTCCCAAGTCATCGAGGTCAAAATCCGAAAATTTTCCACATCCTCTATCAGCCACTTGAGTGAGGAAGGATCAACTTACTGAAATGCGGATCATACCGGTCCGTGCCACCGAGCTCGATGTAAACTGGATTGGATCCTCGTGTAGGATACTCGGTCGATCACCTGTACCAGTTAAGTCACACTCCTTGTTCTTGCCATGAATCTAGTATGAAATTCACTTCATTGTGCAACCCTTCTCCAATAGCTATAAGTTCTTTGCCGAACTTAAGACGTAACTTGATTAGAGTTGTTAAATGGGGCAGGCCGGTCCGGAATAGGGCCATCTAAACCTGGAACTAGCTCGGACTGCCCCTAATCCGGTCCGTATATGCTTTTATTAAGTTGAGAGATAGATATAAGCCAGATCAAAAATATAAGCCCATTGAACCGTAACCAACATTGACCGTTACCTCGTTGAAAGAGCCCTAAACTGCTTGGAAACCGGCCTGGAACCTTTCAAAACCAACCTAAATTGTAAAGAAAAATCTCGTAAATTAATAGTCAGATTTTATCATATCCATTTAAAAATTAAAAAAAATACAAATATACATTTTAAATGATTTTTTAAATAAAAAATAAAACAATTTATGAATTAAACAGGTTCGAACCGTGAACTGACCTCACTTGTAAATGATTCGGACGAGTTCATATATATTTGAACTATAATTTATAATTGAACGACCTATTAAGTAAACAGACCAAATCGTAATCTGACCAAATGATTTTAGACCCATTTTGAGCTAGTCCGATAGTCTATTTTAACAATACTAAACTTGATGACTACCAATTTTATAAACTATGATAGAGATGGCCCATGATGTCCATTTACCAAGAATGTATAATGGGCTTTATTTTAAGTAGAAAAACAAATAGAAGGATTTTTTTTTGGATTTATTAACTTTAATTACTATAATCATTAATCAAGAATGGAGAATGATATCCAATATTAAATTATTCTATATAAGAGAAAAAATAATGTAATCTAATTTTGCATGGCCGAGATTCGCTCTGCGGTAATCCAGAAACCACTCGCCTCCCACCGCGTGTCCCCCATGACCAGCAGCTCTCGCCCTATATAATACGAAGCTCAGACTGCGGCCGACGGAGCCACAGCCACAATACAAACGAGAGAGAGAGAGAGAGAGAGGCTCTCTGATTTTGTATTGAGTGAGAAGTGAGATGTTCGTCGAGAGCTTTAGAGTCGAGAGCCCGAACGTGAAGTACACACAGACGGAGATCCACTCTGTGTACAACTACGAGACCACAGAGCTTGCCCACGAGAACCGGAATGGGACCTACCAGTGGGTCGTCAAGCCCAAGACCGTCAAATACGAGTTCCGGACCGACACCCGCGTCCCGAAGCTAGGGTCCGTCCGTATACACCTAGTTTCACCACGAAACAAACCGAAAATCTAAAAGATTTGATCTCTCGAAACTCTCTCTTTCGGCTAATGATAAGTTATGTAACTAAGATCGTAACGTGTGGGGATGTCGGTTTTTGGCGATGTAGGGTGATGCTTGTGGGATGGGGAGGTAACAACGGCTCAACCCTCACCGGCGGTGTCATTGCCAACAGAGAGTGAGTCCTCTTCTCCCGTTTGCCTTTGTTGTGCGATTCCCTTTTTGATGCGCTGATGATAGGATCATCTAATGGGTGTCTCGACCGACTTTTAACCCCGAAGGATCAGGACATTACTATAAGTTCGTGAAAATCCCCATTTGACACTCGAGTAAACACGTCATCTCTATCCATGTTCTGTTCCCCTTTCTTTTGCTGTTGTCAAACCCATCATTTGCTTTTGATATTTTGATGTCGAAAATGAGGTTTCCGTGTCTTTGTAAAAATTTGTCAGAGGGATCTCGTGGGCCACGAAGGACAAAGTCCAGCAATCCAACTACTTTGGGTCACTCACCCAGGCTTCAAGCATCCGCGTTGGGTCCTTCAATGGAGAGGAGATTTATGCTCCGTTCAAGAGCCTCCTTCCCATGGTACATTTCCACTATTCCCTGCTTCACAATCTTTTAAAGCCTGCCGATGATCCAGATCTCTTGATCTTCTTCTTGTGAGTGGAGATATCAATCCTTAATTCGTGATGCTACTCTCTTTGTTAATTAACGTCAGTTGGTTCTGTTATGAGTAGTGAAACAAATTACTGGTTGTGATTGATCCAACTCTTCAAGTAATCTGTGCTTTTGTGATGAATTACCAGGTGAACCCAGATGAGATTGTGTTTGGGGGATGGGACATAAGTAACATGAACTTGGCAGATGCCATGGCAAGGGCCAAGGTCTTCGACATTGATCTTCAAAAGCAGCTGAGGCCCTACATGGAGCACATGGTCCCGCTCCCCGGGATCTACAATCCCGATTTCATTGCTGCGAACCAAGGGACCCGTGCCAACCATGTCATCAAGGGCAACAAGAGGGAACAAGTCCAGCAGATCATCAACGACATCAAGTAATGTTCCCCCTGCCTAATTAAGTGCCAAATACATTCATGGCTCCCTCGACATCACAGGCAGATTTTGATGAAATCTCCGGGTGATGATTTTGATGAACAGGGAGTTCAAGAAGGCGAATAAGGTGGACAAGGTGGTGGTGCTTTGGACAGCAAACACTGAGAGGTACAGCAACGTGGTGGTTGGGCTGAACGACACGATGGAGAACCTCTTCTTTTCTCTCGACAAGAACGAACCCGAGATCTCTCCTTCCACCCTGTATGCGATTGCGTGCATCCTCGAGAATGTGCCTTTCATCAACGGCAGCCCCCAGAACACCTTTGTTCCGGGTACATTAATATTCCATCCTCAGTCAGTTTATTGGATTAGTACGCACGAAATGGGCTACGGAGGTTATCGATGAGAAAGCATTGCTGATGATGTTCTTCGTTCCGGAATGAATCGGATGACTGCTGCAGGACTTATTGACTTGGCTATTCACCGGAACAGTTTGATTGGAGGAGATGACTTCAAGAGTGGTCAAACCAAGATGAAGTCTGTTCTGGTTGACTTTCTTGTTGGGGCTGGTATCAAGGTACTCGGCAGTTTCTTTTTGACAAGCTCTCCTCTGTTACAACATTGGGAGTATATTTATGTTCCATGGAAGATCGGTAAAGATTTTGATGTACACTTTTATTATGTTGTTTATTAGCCGACTTCAATTGTGAGCTACAACCATCTTGGAAACAACGACGGAATGAACCTTTCAGCCCCACAGACCTTCCGGTCAAAGGAGATCTCCAAGAGCAATGTCGTGGATGACATGGTCTCGAGCAATGGTATCTTGTATGAGCCCGGTGAACATCCTGACCACGTCGTGGTCATCAAGGTACATCCTCTTCTCCTCAATCAATCGGTCTTCCTGGAGCTTTCCTAAGATAAGCTGAGTTCACCATCAATGCAGTTTTTCGCATTGTGATCTTGTGGTCTTCTCGCTGTTGCAGTATGTGCCGTATGTTGGTGACAGTAAGAGGGCAATGGACGAGTACACTTCGGAGATATTCATGGGAGGGAAGAACACCATTGTGCTCCACAACACTTGTGAGGACTCGCTCCTTGCTGCTCCTATCATCTTGGATTTGGTCCTCCTGGCTGAGCTCAGCTCTAGGATTCAGCTCAAAGCCGAGGGAGAGGTAAAACCTTTCTGTTGTGCTCTTCGCTGTATGAAGTAATTCCTGGTTATGCTTTCTTGTCTCACTGATGGTGCACTTTGTGTTGTTATGATCCTTCAGGGCAAATTCCACTCGTTTCACCCGGTCGCCACCATCCTTAGTTACCTGACAAAGGCCCCTCTCGTAAGTGAAGATCACTTTTTACACGGTTGAAATTCATGCATGAATTGTATCCCTTGTACTACAGTGGTGATCGGAATTGGTTCATTTTGCAGGTCCCACCAGGCACGCCGGTGGTGAATGCACTCGCCAAGCAGCGTGCGATGCTTGAGAACATACTCAGGGCTTGTGTCGGGCTGGCTCCAGAGAACAACATGATCCTCGAATACAAGTGAGGCATCCTCGGTAGAAAACCTGTCCGTGATGTGGATGTTGGTTTAGAGGTCAAACCGGCCTTTTCCTTTTTTCACTATGTACTAAGGAAATTGTACCTACAGGCACTGCAGCCGGATAAGTCTCTTCCCCAGTGTTTATGTATTTCAAATAGTGTTAAATTTTATGTTTCCAGTTCTCACAGAAGTGGTGCTGGGTTGTCATTGCTACATTGTTCTCTTGGGAGAACAGCACCTGTTTTCATACTTGAAATAGATTACCTTTTTATAAAAATTAAATCTGATATGTCCTAAGTAAGTCAAACCAAAAATCCCAGAATAAGGGAGGTGGCAATATGACAAGACCGAGAATCAGGAGCTAGAAGAATCAAAAGCTTTGATTCAGCAAACGTAAACAACATTGATTCTTCAAATACTGAAACATGGAACCAGGAGGGCATGTGCTGTGGTTAAACAGAAGAAATATTTTCTCTTACCAGTTTAGGAATCATCTTCTTCTGCAAGCCAAGGATCATCCTAGCTGTCTACAGACCTGCAATTCGCCCGTCCTCTAGCGCTGACTGCGGTGACTTGATGATTCGATGTTCGTTTATGAGCTACAGTTCAAAATATTCCAGCAAGGTTCAAGTCACTGTGCTGGGGCCTGTGGGTGGATGGGTGAGGCCCGTTTGCTTCACTTCATCCTCTCCTCTCGGCTGCGGCTCCCTTCTTTTCCCGCCTCCTCCTCGAGACAAAACACAGATCATTCGCCCTGCTCTCACTCTCGCGCTCTCTCTCTCTCTCTCTCTCTCTCTCTCTCTCTTGTCCCGCTTGCCGCTAAGCTCAAAATGCTCCCTTTTCCTTTTCCGTTCTTTCTACGAACAGCAATCTGTTCCTCTACCTTTTCTTCTCTCTCAAACCATTTCAACAAATATGAAGATTTCCCTCTCAAACTAGAGGTCTGTCCCCCGTTTTGTAATCTATCCCTCTATGCAGCCCCACAATCTCTGCCTCTTTCAAGAACCCTTTTTTTTCCCCTTCATGAATCCTGGGTTTTCCGTGTTCTCGTATCTTGTGATTGATTGTGACCGCGTCTGTTGATTCTCCGCCAGAGTTTTGGATAGGGTGTCAGTTTCTTGATTACTTAGGTTTGCGGTTAATGATCACGTCTCTTGATTCTGCCATGTCTGGCGAACAGTTACAGCTCCAAAGGTCGGAATGTGCTCTGTGACGTGACCAATCGGCCCCTCAAGAGGTGCGGGTCCCGGATTCTTGATGATGCCGACTCAATTTCAAGAATAACAGTAGAGTTCTTGGAGATGTGGACTCCAATTTCAAGGAGCATATCTCTTCCAGAGTTGAGAACTTGCTTGGAGATAAGCTTGTGGACGGAGATAAAAGAGTCGGGGTTGAAATGATTGTTTCTTTCTTGAAGGGAAGAAGGGATCCCAATATCTCTCCTAGGATGTGCGAGGCTCAGCAAGCTCAAACAATCCGATCCATAGCATTTCGGATATAAAACATGATGCTAAGGCACACATTTGCCATTACCTGATAATTTAGTACGAGTGGGAGACTATGAGTGCCAAGAGGACAGGGTCACTCCTGTGATGACAGAAAATTTTGTTCCGGGAGGTTCCATTTCTCATGCTTTGAGGCATGCTGATGAGGATCTCAGAGTCGGGAAACTAGTATCGGACAGCTTTGGATCCACTGAATGGTCGAGGCTGCCTGCTAATTCAAGGGGTGGGTCCTTAGAATTGGAAACATGGAAACTTCTCAAGGACTCCCATGCTCATAATATGTGCTATCACAGCAATCGTCTTAACAGCTGCTCTTGTTCTTTCTGCTTGAAATGCTCGCCTATTCTTGCTGCTGTAGAGTTGAGCCAATTTAATCTTTAGACTGAGAGGAATTCTCCTGTTCTATCTGTTTCAGCTGCT
This sequence comes from Sonneratia caseolaris, assembly GCA_900006705.1. Lineage (NCBI taxonomy): Eukaryota > Viridiplantae > Streptophyta > Magnoliopsida > Myrtales > Lythraceae > Sonneratia > Sonneratia caseolaris. Next base: position 1,045,034 of record CXYZ01009109.1, on the reverse strand, counting down.
TATATATTGTTGGACCTCTATTACCAGGATGTTAAAGGGGCGGATAACTGGTATGGTGTTTTCTATGGAAGCAAATTTGTTGGAGAGCATTTAGGTGAAACTTACTTTGCTATTGCTTGATATGTATTGACCAGGTTTCTTGAAATAAATCTCTTGTGGATAGAATTGTTGTACTTTGTAGAGGCTGTATATCTCCATCGTACATCTGCAAAATATGCTGATACTTTACTTCATTGCGTTTTTGAACTGTTCTGTCCAATGTTTTCTATTTGTGACAACACTATCTTATTAAGCTGACTTTTGGCATCCATGAACACTCACCCTCTGAAATTCACCCATTTTTGCTTCAGCCCTTAGGAAGACTCAGAAAGAGGGGAGTGCCTTGGTTCAAAAAATCAGCAAAGGGTATTGATGCCATTGTCTCTCGTAACAGAAGCAAGCCTTCAGAGTTGGAGTCAAATCTACATAACGAGTGGAGGTTAATCTTCCTCCCTCCATATGGAGGCTGTTCTGGCCCAAGAAGGCAATCAACTTGTGAGTAGAAACAAAAGAATTCTCTCCTTGGTTCATCGTTACTTTTATCCTCCCCTGTGAACTATTTCACCAAAATTGTAAACTTGACAATGTGGGTTGGTTCCATTTTTCCTCTGTTTCTTATCCTCATTGAGATGACACAGACCCTTGTTTTGATCTTGGCAGCAAGCTAGCTACATGGCCCTAAAAAACTTGAGAGGAGACTGCAAAATCAATCTTGAGGGGATCACAGGATGCCCTGTACAAAAAATATTAGGATGCTTAAAGATTCTCCTGGCGGTAATTGGAGCATTTTACATTTTTTCTTTCAGGGTCTTGTTGAGATGGGCATTTAACAGCCGACCCTTGTTAAGACTGATGACTGGCCAAAAATCATGTCAAACCTTCTGAGCTAATTATATTTTCTGGCAATAGAGAGCTTATTGCAGCTTAAGATGCAGTGAAGAAAGGAGATATGCAGATCTATCTGTGATAACTGCACAGGATGAATTTTTGAAATATTGTGTATTTATTTACATTTATTCAACAATTTGGAACTCCATTTTAACTTTGTTTTTCTTGAGGCTAAACTGAATTGTGAGGCACTTTGAAGCAGAGAAATGAGCTACCCAGCAGCTGATTTCTTGGGTCTTTCCAGCAGCATCTGAGTTCACATTCGAACTCACAGACTTTGGTATTAACTTATCACATTCCCTATCAAGCTCTATGGTGTTTTTGGGTCATCTCCAGGATTCCCGGACCATCAAGCCATTCTTGCAGAAAATGAAGCTCAGTAACAACTGCAGCCCTCAGACATAACTGCTGGGGGCATCGTCTTCAACTGCGACCTGGACAAGAAAATGAAGATTGCAGCTGATTCAGTGTCTAGGCTGAAAATGACGATTAGTAGGAAGCTACATAATGTTGAATCAGCGGAGTACCCTAGAAAAATATATTTGTGTTCATGTTTCCATTACATGAAATTTGGTGGGATACAATTGAGAACTCTGACACTGAGCATTAGACTATTTCATGAGAGATAACTTTTATGTTATGATTGTGTGAATTTTCTGTAAATACGAGTCGGTTACTGATACAACTCAATTTTATTAGATTCATACCTGGCTGTAGCTAGAGAGCAGCCAATTCTCATGTAGCCCGGTGTAATTGGAGTTGGTCCTATTGAATCAACTGAGTTATGCTATTGCGATCCTTCTGGTTATATTATTCACCGGAATGGGAGAGTGAGTTTCATGAGGGATGGAAAGATCATCTTCTTTTGATTGCCTGTGGTCTCTGGGACAAACATAACATGTTTTCCTTCGCCCATCATGTCGTGTTGACATAATTAGATCTCCCTGATGACCCGTAGACCGCATGGAAAGTTCAGTTTTGGTTTGCATGGAAATTTCTGACCATATTCCCCTCAAATATGATCAACACGCATTGATCGGTCCCCCTTGAAGAAAAGCACGCTCCTAAAACACAGGTAACACTGAAATTGCACATAAAATTGTCACATGAATCCTAGGGGTGTTACGAGTGATTCACAGGCCGTCAACTAGCTATATCAGGGAGAATCCGGGCTTTGCAGGATTGAGATTATTCCCGAATCGATGTTGTCGGGATTTCAGTGAGATCGACGGTGGCATGGCCACTGGAGCCATGGCCCAATCTTTTTGTCTAGATGTTTTCTGGTTAGCATAAATTATTGTGCTGCAATTCGAGATCTAAATTTGTGGGGCCTATTGGAGTACTTGTACTTAGTTGGAAAATAGCAAATAATTTTGGGGTGAATGAGAAATTGCTTATCAAAAAAGTTTGGAGGAAATTGTATGTGCCATAAATCTGTGTTATCACCTCGGTTCTTCCGTGGTGTTCAACCTTTGGCTATTCAAATCGTTGTATCATACGGCACGACTTTTGTGTCCTCTAAAACTTTCCTCCATTTTTGTCTCTTCTAATTATGATCGTCATCCGATGTTATCTTAACACTATTTTTGAAAATACTTAACAAGGAATTGAGTACGAGGAGTGCATAAATCAAGGTAAGGGTAAGAAAAATTAAGATAATTTTAAAATAAAATTGATTAAACTGATAAAATTATCATATATACGTGATTTGATCTAACCTGTAGAAACCCAAACCGAGAAACAATAGAACTCGTGTGCTTTGGGTACTTATTTCTCTGCTCGAAGCGAGCGTTCGAGAAAAGTTGTGGCGGGGTTAAGGTCGTGAGGGTCCCCAGCTGCCTACGTCCACGCTAGGGTTTGGTGGTCATGTCCACATCCATCCTCTGGTAAAAATTTCATGGCCTCCCAGGATGCGGAGATCAGCGACCATGGTGGTCAGTGGTTGTTGATGGCGGTGATGGCCAGAGATGGCCAAGTGATGAGCAACAATGGTAGTTCGGTTGGTTGTAGCAAATGTCGTTGCAGAGCCGGTCTATGGACATATCCCATCCACAATTTTAGAGCTTTTCTTCTTCGGTCGTCTTGCTCTATAAAATTGGAAATATATATATATATATATATATATTTTTTTATAATTAAATGATATAAAATTAGAATTCATAATGATTAATGAAGGCTAGCTTTCATTTTCGCATTATAAGTAGGTCCGGTAGGTATTTTCTAAGAACCATTAAGTGACCAGACACGACCTAAAATGGAAAATAATACCACAATTAGTAAGGTAGGCCACTTACCCTAGTTTCGGAATTTACATGAATAGATGCTGTGTGGTGTGTGCCATGCAAACCGTAGATTCAGTGCTTGTAGATTCTCTTCCTCCTCCTCCTCCTCCTCGTCGCCCTACTTCTTTTTGGTAGACCTGCATAGAGACAAAGTAAAACCTTCAAAAGCTCCACTCTTCTATGGGTTACTCAGTTCTCCTCTCTGTCTCGATCCTCACCGACGCGTCGAAGGACGTTTCTTCCGATTTTTTAGGACGGGATAGGTTGAAGACGGAGAGAAAGTGAACTGTTCTCCGCCTGGAAGCTGAGTAACGTATACCTATGGGCTCGTGTGATAGCAGCGGAAGCATTCAGTGCTTCAGCGGCGGGGATCAGGAGTACGACTCCCGTGGTGAGTCCATCTCGGCTTTCTTGGCCTCCCACGCTGCAACTTCTTCCATGTTCGATCCTCTTTCCAGCTTCTTTGACCCTGCTCCGGTGGCCCGATCTGCCTTTCCGGCAGCAGCTTCCACCCCGATCCTAAACGAGCTCGAAGTACCCGCCTGGCCCAAGAGACCGAGGCTCGTCCCGAGTTGCACTGATCTCAGCGGCTTCGACCTGGCATCTATGCTGCTGCAGCCTGTCCTCGACGGCTGTGGAGACGGTGCTAGTGCAACTAGTTTTCCGGAGCCAGAGGGTCCGAGTCAGTTAGGATCAATCTCCGGATCTGCTCTGAATGAGCAGGCTCCTTTAACAGCAGCCAGTAACACCAGTAGTGGTAGTAGCGGCAGCAACAACAACAATGGTGTCACCAGAAGCACCGCTGTGAGGAACCGGAAGAAGAGATCCCCCGCCTCCAGGCGGGCCCCCACGACTATCATTACCACTGATACCACCAACTTCAGGGCCATGGTCCAGGAGTTCACCGGAATCCCGGCTCCCCCATTTGGTGGCCCAGGTTCTGACCAGAGAAGCTGGCTTGATCTATTCGGCTCCGCTGGCCTGGGACCGTCCGACCTTTTGAGGCCATTGGCTCAAAAGCTACAGCCACCAACAGTGCCACCCTTTGCTCCTCCTTCCTCCTCTAGCTCATCCTTCTCCTCATTCCCTGGTTCGATCATGGACGTCTTAGCTTCGACAGCTGCAAGTAAGAGTATAGCAGCTACAGCTGACAATGATCTCGGCCTCCTCAAACCGCCGGCGAGTTTTCTCAACCAGAGCATGCCAAACCCGGTTCTCGACCTCCAATCTCTCTCCCAATCAGCGCAGAAATGCCCAATTGCCAGATCATCCATATTGCATCCAAAAACCCTCGGGTCATCAGATACGCCAGAAAGCGATCGCACTTCCCATACGAAAGATGGTGGGCAAGTGAGTGCACAGCTGCGACCAGAGCTCCCGAACTTGGAACCCTTGGAGAGGGCATTATCCGGAAACAGCAACAACAATGACAACAATGACGATAATACTCCTCCACACTGGCATGGAGACGGAGCCAGGTCGAGCGGAAATGGTGACAGAGGACCGGAGAGGATGGGCTCGAGAGGAGAAGGTACAGTTGATCCATGGATCTGTTCATTGTATTGATCAACTAGGAAACTTGAGAAACACTCACAATCGAAAAGATGTAGCTAGAGAAATGTGGAAACAGTTGCTGAGTACATGGCGGAGAAAAATAATGATGGGAAGAGTTCATCCCAGAGGGTGATTGTTAGACCCCTGAACTCTTGACCTGGAGAATGCGTACCACAGGCCGAACCTCGTGGGCAGTGGTGGCGCATAAGCCTGCACGCAAGGATGCGCAGGCAACCAGGTGCTTGGTGTTGAGAGGATTGCAAGTCCATGAAGCAGGCAAGGGTGGAGATGGTCACACAAGTGTGCACAAAGGCACTTGTGAAGAGGATGGTCGACCAAAGACTTGGCAGTGTGCCAAGGGACCAGATTGTGGCAAGGGAGTGCCACAATGCACAAGTCGGTGAATGCGCGGGTGGGC